>JARYZH020003131.1:0-12148 GCA_030021035.2 Notholithocarpus densiflorus
ATATTGTTACTGTTTAAGTTATTGTGGAAATTATGATATTTTTAATAATGGGTACGAAGCCTACTTGAGCTAACATTTCAGCTTCTATATTCCTTCTCCCCCTCCATCCAATAAAAAGCTCCCATTTCCCCCAAGAATTTCCCCTCTTAAAATGCCAACATAGAAAATGAACTATTATGGTAAGTGGGAAGTATTTGTTAGATATTACAACTTGCTTTGGATATTGACTAATAAGATACGAAATTACAATTCTGTTTGACTTCAATGACCAGTATGGTGCTTAGAAATTTTCAAAGAGTTAAAAGTTTAACACAGAAACTTCCATAATATTGCAATGAAAACAGCATCAATATGGCACTTAAAAGTTTAAAGAGTTACTGGTCACACTGAAAGCAAGCCGCCTTTAAAGGCTCCTCTTGCTTGCATTCACCCTCTTCCAAATTTGTCATTCACTTTCCTGAGTTATATTGACAACCCCCTTAATAGTTTTCTTTCTCATCCTTCCAGATCTTTACAACAATCTGCTCATAAATCTTGATGGCTCTTGTGATCAGCAAAGGAGCCTCATATTCCTCTTTCACCCACCAACCCAAGAACTTTGATGTCTTCTTGAGTTTCAAAGGTGAAGATACCCGTTGTGGTTTTATTAGCCATTTGTATGAGGCTTTGCATTTAAGGGGTATTCACACATTCATTGATGATAAGCTCCCAAGGGGAGAACAAATTTCTACAGAGCTTTTGAAAACCATTGAGAACTCAACGATATCAATAATTGTATTTTCTGAAAACTATGCATCATCCACTTGGTGTTTGGATGAGCTAACCAAGATTATTGAGTGTAAGAAGAATAAACAATTGGTGCGACCGATTTTTTACAATGTAGACCCATCAGATGTACGTAACCAAAATGGAAAGTTTGGAGAAGCTCTAGCTAAATATGAAAAAAGCATTAAGCACAACAAGAAAGTACAAAGATGGAGAAACGCTCTCCAAGAAGCAGCCAATATATCTGGTTGGCATTACCAGCATAGGTATGTATTCAATGACAATTCTTGTACTTTTTATGAGTTTTAGTGGTTTGTTATCACTCCCAATTTTTGGCCAAATTATGAATCTACTTTTTTTTCCCTTCATATCTTCTACTATAGAAGTTAGCTCGCAATGGTAGTAAGTAGAAAGATGATTTTTTTATTTTTTTTTAGAGAATTGGTAGAAAGAAGAATTTAAATGTACATTACCTTACCAATTAAATAGGATTTTGCCCACATATTATTCATTTTAAATTTTTGGGTAAACTACGTATTTGGTCCCTATACTTTACATCATATTTCAATTTGGTCCCTAACCTTTTAGTGCCGTGCCAATTTAGTCTTTGTTGTTTTCTCTTGGATGGAAATTATGTGGTTAACAACTACAATAAAAAAATTGGTTTCCGTTAATGTGGCAATCAACTAATTTTTTATATTAGTCATTTGCCACGTCAGCAATTTTCATTTAAGAGATAATGGCAATGACTAAATTAATATGACACTGAAAGATTAGGGACCAAATTGATACAAGTGAAAGTTTAGGGAACAAATTAAAATATGATGTAAAGAATAGGGACCAAATACGTAGTTTACCCTAAATATTTTTGAAAAACTTCGTCTATAATTTATTTCTTAGAAGTGGGTTTTAGTAAGTTTCAGTTATCACCTAACTAGATTTTCCATGCAACTTCATGTTAAAATTATAGTTATCAAAATTGTACCAAACTGATGATTAAACTGTCAAGCTGATGAATCATATGAAATTCTGGATTGGTATGAAGGAAACTGTCAGATTTTTTATTTTTAAAAAGGATTAAACCATGAAAAACCGCCAGGATTTTTAGAAAAATACCAAACTGCATAATTTTATTTAATCCATTTGGTTTTTAATGTTTAAGTCATTTTGATCAATTCAGAATGTCCTATAATTTAGTCATCTTTATATCCAAGCATATGTTAAATTCTAAATTTAAATAAATTTTCTAAACAATAATATTCTATTAATTTCATTCTATGTTATACTTACATATTTATGTACTAATTGAATACCATTGCATTTTTTTTTTTATAGCATCTTCACTTTTTTTTTTTTTTTTGGTATTTTTTTGAATTCATTCTTATTTAAAATAAATTAATTATTTGTCTAATGGTTGAGCCAATGATGCAATTGTTGAACCAATGAACCACCATACTACTCCCTTGACGGTTTAATACTTAATATGTTTTGATAACTATGCCTAAAAGCCTAAAAATACTTTCCCAACAAAAAAGAAAGTGCTAACATAATGATGGTTATTGATTTATAAATTATTACATGCCACTTACTTTAATTGCTAATATTTCAAATTCAATGCACACGCCAAACATCTTAAATATGGTTTGTCTTCATATTTCTATTTTCTCGTCTAACTCATTATATATTTTTAATGTTATGTGAATGACAGTTGCAGCGAGTTCAAATTTATCCAAAGAATTGTTAAAGAGATCTCAAATTCTAAATTAAATCGCAAGCCATTATCTGTTGCTCGATACCCTGTTGGAATAAATTATCTTGTAAAGACCATTCTTTCAAATATTGAGTCAAATGATGCTCACATAATATCAATCCATGGCCCTGGTGGAATAGGTAAGACAACAATCGCAAAAGCTATTTTTAATAGAATTTGTGATCATTTTGATGGATTTTGTTATCTAGAAAATTTTAGAGAAAAATCGGGGACAAATGATGGTGTAATTGAACTACAAGAGAAACTTCTTTTTGAGATTTTAAAGGATAAAAGTTTAAAGGTGGGTAACAAATCTAGAGGAATCAATATGATAAAGGAAAGACTTTCCACAGTGAGGATTCTTTTAGTTTTTGATGATGTGGATAAGCGGGTCCAGATAGAAAATTTGCTTGACGGATGTGATTGGTTTGCTTCCGGAAGCAAAATCATTATAACAACAAGAGACAAACACTTGGTAGATACTCTTGGACAACGTTTTTCATCGCATGAGGTTAAGGAATTAAATCAAGTTGAAGCTCTTCAACTCTTTAGTATGCATGCCTTCCAAAGAAGAGAACCCAAAAAAGATTATTTGGAACTTGCAAACCAAGTTATACAATATACCAAGGGAAATCCATTAGCTCTTGTAATAATAGGTGCTAATTTGTGTGGAAGAACTAAACCTGAATGGAAAAGTGTGATAGATAAGTATGAAAGAATTCCTAACAAAGAAATTCAAAAAGTACTCGAAATAAGTTATGAAGGATTGGATGAAAATGAACAAGATATTTTCCTCGATATTGCATGTTTCTTTAAGGGATTTCGTAAAAAGTTTGTCATGGATGTACTAGAGTCTTGCGATTTACATCCAATTTGTGGAATTCAAAAACTTATTGATATTTATCTAATAACTGTTGATCAATATGACAAATTGTTGATGCATGACTTGGTACAACAAATGGGTAAGGACATTGTTCGAAGGGAATCACCACAACTACCTGGAGAGCGTAGTAGACTATGGCATTATGAGGATGTTCTTGATGTACTAACTGAAAATATGGTATGCATCATTTTAATTCATTTTTCAAAATGCATATGTATTGATTTTTATTCCATTTAAATGTAGAAGAGAATTTAAGTTTATTAGTTTGGTTTTTGTTTAAATTTACCGTCATTATACTTTTTATTGTATAGTATGATTCACTTAATGCTTTGTCTAATTAGGGGTCGAACAAAATTCGAGGCATAATGATATACTCACCTGAACCATCAAAGATTCAATTAAAGCCTAAATGTCTTGAAAAGATGAAAAATCTCAAGTTCCTTATGGCTAGAAATGTAGACATTTGTGGAGATCTTGAATATCTTCCCAACGGATTAAGGGTGCTTGATTGGCGTGGATTTCCTTTATCTTCCTTACCATCCAATTTTTGTCCTCAAAAGCTCACCATACTTAACATGCCTAAAAGTAGGGTTATATTGTACAAGCTTCTCGAGGTATAATTTTATTTATTTATTTATAATTTATTAATACTTCATTAGTGATTAAACCATATTTTAACATTTGTTGAAATTAATTTTGATTTTTTTTTCTACAGAGGATACAATGTGAAAGCTTGGTAGATATGAATTTTCAATCCTGTCAATACATTAGGGAATTGCCTGACTTATCAATCGCCACCCCAAACATAAAGCAATTGAATCTTCGTGAATGTATGAAATTAGTCAAGGTTCATGATTCTAATGGTTGTCTTGATAAGCTTGAAAGCTGGGACCTTGCGGGTTGCATTGAACTTCAAATTCTTCCAAGCTGCATCATGATGAAATCTCTTAAATTTTTAATTCTTCACAACTGCAATAGGTTTGAGAGGTTCCCAAATATTCCACAAGAAATGGAAAAATTAAAATTCCTAAGTCTGTTATACACTGCAATTAGAGAGCTTCCTTCATCATTTGGGAATTTCACTGGGCTTGAGCGATTAGATATAGGTTCCTATTTCTATTCGTGTCGTCTTCCAAGTAGCATCTATAAATTGCAATATCTTCACAAACTCATTCTTCATGGCAATGTCCAATTTGCAAAGGACGTGGAGATTGGTAAACAAACACTATGCAATTCTTATGGTGGCTTTTCAAAATATGGTTTTCGGATGTTGAATCTTGTCAAAAATTTGACTTCTTGTTTCCACCTATCAAAGAAATGCTTATTATCAAGGAGTGAAAATTTGAACCTCAAAGATAGCATTATGAGATTCAATGGATTAAATTTTCTTCTAATTGAGGATTCCATGTTCCTTAAGAAAATTCCGAAGCTTCCAGAAAGTATAAGATCTGTGTATGTGTCAAACTGCATCTCATTGAATTCAAAATCATTAAGAAAACTATTCCTTCAGGTATCTCTCTTATAAAGACATAATTTTGGTTACCTTTCCAAATACTTTACTAGTTTTGGCAACTTCCAATTTCTGAAATTTACTAATTGCATGCAGTTTGGAAGAAATTTAGAGCTTTCACCAAATATGAAATGTTCAGGTGTGAAAGGCAACACATTTGTGGATTCCCATTCACATCGGATTGATTACTCTTCCCAACTCTCCCTCTCCAAGTTCATCCTAATTGAAGAAGAGTTACGTTCAAATCTAGATGTGTATTTGATTGATTTTGGAGAGAGATATAATATTATAGTACCAGAAAAGAAGATTCCAAAGTGGTTCAACCATCAAAGCGTTGAACGTTTCATATCATTCAGGGTTGGTCCAGAATTTCCAACATTTGCATTTTGTATTGCTTTTCATCTAGTTCCTTTGAAAGACAGTTATGCTAATCATGATAAGTGCGGTTCTTTCCGTGATGATATAATCAGTTGGATTTGTGTTGTCAACATTTCCATCAATGGTCATAAGCAACCTTTCATGCGGCAGCCAATCTTTCAGAGTCTGAAGTGTGATCATTTGTGGTTTTACGGTGTACCTCATAGCCAATTACAGCAGAAATTTGGAGACTTGTTGCAAGGTGATCAGAATCATGTTGAGGTTTCATGTAAAATCTCTCACTGGACAAGTGAATTCGGAAAATTTGCACCTGTCATTGCAAGGATGGGGGTACATGTGGAATGCATTTGCCCTCCTCAAAATGTTGTTGAAATCTCTGAGCTCGCACCTTTATTACCTCCTATCTCCACTTCCAATAGACTCAGACACAGGAGAACCTCAACCTCCTATAATCCCTGACGACCCCAGGTGTCTTTCTTTGACATATGATTCAAGGCTTCCAATAGATATAGCAAACAGGTTTAACTTAAGTTTGGGTTTTCTAAATTTGGCTATGGACTCAACCAATGTTGATGGGTTTGATTTGGGTTCTTCTTCAATGGGCCATCCCTCCATTAAAGATGACACCATCTTCAATCCATAGCCACCATTAAAGAAACTGAGAATCTCTTAAGCAAATTTTGAAGAAATATGCCCAGGTACTATTATTCCATTGAAACTGTTTTCCTTTGGATCATCTTCATTTGATTTTTTTATGTTGTTGAATGCCGGAGTATGCCTCCCTCTTTTGCTTTGTTTGATTTGTTGTTGAACTCAATTTCATTTTCAAAATTACTTGAGAAAAAAGCATTAAAGTTATCTAGTTATTAGACCAGTAAAGTCAAAAGGCCTATACCTTTTTAGACTCATAAAGACCAACATCTAATTGGCCATAGTCAAGAGATTACTTGTTCTGATTAGAATTATTTATGGGGTGTTGAAGGGGTTCACTGGTATTAGTTCTGAAATAGATAGCTTGAGTGAATGTTGTTGGGAAGTTAAGGTTTGATTGATTGGAATGGTCATGGTGCCATTGATTTTCAGCTAGAAGACTGTTCAAACACAATGCATTGAAAGTTAAAACAATTTTACAAGGTGCTCAGGTCTGCAGGATTTGGCAGAACTAAGCATTTAACTAGGAGTGACTTAAAATCTCAGGAATAAATTTTGTTCCCTTCAAAAAATAAAAAAATTATCACTTAGGAATAAATTTTGTTCCCTTCAAAAAATAAAAAAATAATTGTTTTTAATTTATTTGAATAGTTCATGATTTTAATTGTTTAAATGCAGTTGAATTGGATGATTGTGATAAAAGATGAGTTTGAATAAGCTTGGGCAATTGAGAAGTTAATGATATGATCACCTGCCTAGACCATTGCATAGTAGAAAGTCATTTCCCAATGCTGATTTCCCTCCCGTTTTTTGTGTGAAATGGACCAGTAGTTGGCTCCACTCAGATATTTAAATAAGCATGCAATGATGCTTCTGTGTAGTGAGAAATCTTAAGCATGGATCAGCTTTTTTGCTTGTTGGACATGTTTTTAATACATTTTTGTTGAAGATTTTTGCCTTATAACTCATGGCTGCACCCGTTCTTTGTATTCAAACTTTGCAGTCTCAGAATTAACAATGTTTTTAGCTAGAAAGCATAGACGCAGCTGGGAGGGTGCCGCACCGGAATCCAACGCGGCCCGACGCGGGACGCGGTTGCCCGCGCGTCGGTGCCGTGTCTGAGCTTTTTTTTTTTTTTTTTTTTTTTTTCTCGGATTCGCGCCAACTCGGCTTCGATTCGTGCCGAACCGGGCTGATTTGGCCAGAATCGGGCCGTATCGGTCATATCGGCCGGCGACCGAAACGGCCGAAACAGACTGAAACGTCCGAAACAGGCCGAAATCGGCCTTGAATCTTGCCGGAACCGCCGAAATTCCCACCTCAGAGGAATTGTAATGTGTTTCTTGCCTTCTTCTTTCTTTGTTTCTCTTTGTTTTGTGAATCAAGGCATAGTAATGTGTTTTTTAAGAATATTTTAATAGTAAAAATATATAGAAAATATAAATAAAAATATTTTTAATAATTTTTTAATCACCGAGTCCCGCCGCACCTGCACCCTACTTTTTCAAAAATTGCTGAGTCCCGCACCCGCACCCGAGTCCCGAAACGCACCCGTGCTTCATAGGTTTTTAGTATACAATTTTGTTTCCTCTGTTTTGATTTAAATTCTTTTTTCTTATGCTAACCTGCTGCCCAATGTTTTCTTTTATTGGCATTTATATGATCTTCTCACTCATGCCTGTAAATGTAAAAGTCCTTCTTTGCCTTGGAAGGCTGAGGACTTGAAATAAATTTTTATTTTTATTTTAAAAGGTCTAAGGGACAATTTTATTGGTTTGTCCAGTCAGAGAAGATAACAAAAAAAAGGGGGCAAGCATTTGTGCAGTTGGTGATTCTTCTTCTATTCATTCAATACTTATTTTTTTACATCTTATTGTTTGATTTTTGAGAAATTCAAAAGTTTTCAGTTTAGCACATGTATAAAGAAGAATCTAAATTACATATGAGAAGATATGTGTTATGGGTTTAAGGACTAATGTATGATTGTATATGATGAGATTTGTTTTGATGGGCATCAAATTATATCAGGTCATCTGTCTCATACAGTCATACACACTTGTTTATTTATCAACCATCCTAATAAAGTCAGATTCTTGATGGAATGAGCTCAACTATATAACAAACAGCAAAGAAGCAAATGTACTGATTTATTTTTATTACCTATGGTTTCTACTTTGTAGCATAAAGACAAGCAATATTCCAACATATCAAGAAGGGAAGAAAAACATAAAATACATTGGCAATGCTTGGGGTATGTTCTTGCAATACAGAAGTTGGGTAGTCATCTGAGAAAATGTGCTTCTAGACAAAGGATGGCATTTAGTGATAATATTGGAATGATCTGAAAAAAGAAAGCATCTGTCACATAATTTTGCAAAATTTAGAAGCCCATAACTAAAACCCAATTAAAAATCCAATTCTTTCGATGTTTCAATTTCAATACCCTATGCCATTAATTACTTGTTAGACCATAATCCCTGTTTCCAGTAAAACCATAAATGTTCTATGATCTTCTCCTGCCTCACATACATGGATTTTATGGTGAGTTTTCATCTATCTTGATTTTTAGGTTTTTGCCTAGCACTTGTTTAAGACTTGATTCTGTGGTTGAGGGAAGTAGGTTGATAGTGATATTAATATATTGGAGTTTGACAAGGGGTTTGAAGGAGTGGGTAATGCTGTATATGGGGGAGAAATTCAAAAATAGGTAAGTTTACTGTTATTCTTTTATGGATCCTGATTTTGATTTTGTTAAGTACAAATTGGAGTCTATCACCTTACCTAAATTCTAATAAAGTTTGGTTTGAGACTGTTAGTTATTTTTGTCAGATTGGATTTTAAGATTCGTACGCTCTCGGATTTGTTAGGCCCAGATTATTTTTCTATCTAGGTTGCATATCCTTTTTAATGGGGTAAAGGTTTGGGGGGGGGGGGGGGGGGGGAATTCTGTTTGAGCTTGGATCTCAATTTGAATATAATTTTTGCTTGATGTATAGTATAAGGAGATGTATGATCTTATAGTTTCTAATCCATGTAGTTGTTGTTTATACTTTATAGAGCTCCAATTCGTGTTTGAGAATTTACATTGAAGGAAAGGAATTATTATTGAAAATTTTCATACAAGTGTTAGACTTTTTTCCTTGATGGTAAGAATTACTATTGAAAAATTGCATACAAGTACGAGATTGATTATTTATGTTGAAGGAAAGGAATTATTATTGAAAATTTACATACAAGTGTGAGACTATTTTCCTTGATGGAAAGGAATCGCTATTGAAAATTTTCATAAAAGTGTGAGATTCAAGCTTAGGTGTTGTGTGGCGGTTGATTTTTCCGCTTTAATTTGCAATACCAATTAGTTTTTGGAAGGCATTTGGGATCTGTCAGTAGAAAAGTTATTAAGGTGAGTGAGGTAGGTGAGGCAAAAGGGTCTTATTTTGGGAATAATACATGTGAGGAGGAGTTTTTTTTCCAGATATGTTTTCAAGTGTTGGGGATAAGAGTGCAATATCAGCCAGGAATTCAGGTTATTGGGGAATTAGAGCACCATGGTAGCTAGTAATATGGGATTATTGAGAAGAGTGAAAGACAATTGATGTGACGACATGTGCACAAATTAATGAGCAATGTTCTTGCTAACAGATGGTACTTAAACAAATGCATAGAGTTTTCTAAGGACTTCATAATATGATTTTAAACTGTTTTTGAAGTTTTAGATTTTTAACATTAAATGGTGTAGTTGTAGAGGAGGGGAAGGGGTTCAAGACAGGTAGGAGATAGCAGTGCAAAGGTCAAGTCATTACACTAATTTGTATATATTGGCGTGTTTTTATATCATGTGATTCAAGGACTGAAAATTTACTTCTTTATATCATGTCTTGCATATGCATAAATGTTGCAAGTATAATTAGAGTCGAAATGTATGCTATTGATATTTTGCTTATATTGAGCCTATTTTGGGTATTGATTAATTTGGTTACAAAGATAATTCTTTATTTAGTTATTACTATTACGATTATTATTTTAGAGATCAAGCATAAGCATAAAACAAGATAAAGTCATAAGCAACCAAACCCCTCCATTATCATGAGTCTGTTCTGGTGTCTAGCTAGTACGTCCTTATACTTTTATGTTTCATAAAAATTTAATTCTATCAAACATGTTTAATTATAGAGATAGACATACCATATAACAGTCATGTTATTAGTTCCTTTATATTTTCTAATGAGATAGTAAGAATTACTGGCTGTGTATATTGTTTATGTACCCAAATCATAGCAATTAGATAAATTACTATTTGTCAATGATGATGAGTATGGTATATGCTTCTTGCATAGTTGATGTATAAAACTCTGAAATGTTTGATGCAATCAATAGCTATCCCCATCAATCTATTCTATTATTCCAGTAGTTGAAGAAAAGGAGGGTTGCTTCTCCGCTGATAGTAAATGTCTGAGAACAAATTGGACATCAAAAATGGAATTGAAATGGTCATGGATTCATGCTAATGCTTGAATTGAATGGTCAGACTGCTCAACCGGAGATAACTGCTGTGATTTATATCTAGAATTCTTATACCAAGGTGAGTTGGCATTTACCTATTCTTCTTCTTCTTCTTGGTTTTTTTTTTTTTTTTTATATATAATTTTATTTATTTATGTTGCTTGTGTATATAATATACAAGTGCATCCTAATGCTTGGGCATATAGAAATATAACTCTTACATGCTATCAAAAATTATGCTGTATATATGGTGCAGAGGTTTCTAACAAAAGTACAGTGTTTCAGTATGTAATGCATGCAATGCAGATCTTGATGGCGAAGTGAATCTTCCCAAATCATTTAAGAATGTTATTGTCTACTAATATTGCCTTCTTTTCATTCTTCTATTCCTAACCTACAATATCAAGTCTTCTTTCTGTCACTTCTAGCCGTAGTCTAATTTAACATAACCCATATAATTATTAATCCAAATAGTATACATGGTTGTTGACCAGGGTAGATAATGTTGATCCATGTAACCCTTGCTAAAGGAGAGTGCTACCCCCATCATTTATTTATTTATTTGTTTTTTGATACACACCTCAGCATTTTTTTTGTAAGGAAGTGTCAGTTGCTGAATTGAATTATCATCTGTGAAGTACTTTTTTCTTATTTAAAAAGGAGAGCTACCCCAGCTTTTAATGGACAAATATCTCGGTGACGTAATGCTAGGGAGTAGGGAAATGCATTAAGGAGAAGAAGAACGATTACAGTTTCAACAATCAAGCAGGTATAAAATGTCGTTCAATGTAACATTTGCATGGCAATATGACAAAAATCTTCTCAAGAATCATTCTAGAAGTTTAGTACTATGATATGAAAACTTCTTTAACAGAAAGGGTTTACATGGGATGAAATGTGGCAAATGATCTCAGCTTACAATGATGATTGGGGTGCTTATACAAAGGTGTGTTGTCAACTTATTGTAGTCTTAGATGTTAGTTTCAATTATATGTGGCTAACAGTTTCTATATGTTGAAATCTCCAGAAACATTTTCAAACAGAACCAAATTGAAACCAAATTATTATATTTTTGCTTGAGTTATTGAAATCCAGCTTCTAATAAGGGTGTAACAAAGCAGGTCAAGACATTTGTTGTAATGGTGTAGGGTAGATTTTGACAAGCTTATAAGCAGTCTGCAACCTTGTTTATTTTTTCCCTCTTCAAATCTTTGGACTGTAGTCAGTGCACAATTAGTTTTAGGTGTTCAATGTGTCTAAAAATATGTGTGCTACTTCATTTTGCATTGAATACAATATCATTTTCTCAAGTGTGTGGAGATTTGTAAGTATATGAGTTATATATTTTAAAGTATCATCTTTAGAAGCATGTGGAGATTTTAAAGAAGTATAACAATGGTTAAGTTTGTTTTATACTAGAGGACAATGTCTCAATAACCTCTTAACTTGGAAAATTCATTGAGAGGGCACAAATCTTCTGAAAAATTGACCTAGTTAGCATCTAAATATTTGTCACCACCTTACATGTAAGACAAAAAATATGCTCAATGGTCTATTTGATTATCTGCATATTGACTGTAACTACTCTTTTTACAGCTTCAAAATGATGCAGTCTCATTCAGGAGATTTGGAAGTGAAGTTCCAATTAGCTAAAGATATTTGAGAGACGATGTTGAGTTCCAAGTACTCCATTAGAGAGCATTTGTCT
>JARYZH020003132.1:0-12145 GCA_030021035.2 Notholithocarpus densiflorus
GTAATATTTACTGACATTTTCTTTTGTATGTAATATTATGCGGACATATGGGTGCACCATCATACTCAAAAGTTTAAGTCTATGGATTAAGATCCAACAATATCATATCAACTCTCACTCTTGTTGTTTTTACTCAAAATGTGTGACTCAAGCATTTAATCAATCACACCACTCTTGTCGTTATTACTCAAAATGTGTGACTCAAGCAATTAATCAATCACACCACTTATAATTTAGTCTACATTAGGCTAATTCCCATAGTTATCTTTCGGTTATACTTATATATCAGTATATTTACCTTTGTTTCCTCATTTGCATTATGATAAGTTTTATCTCAATATTTTGACTCTTTCACTGCTTAAATAAACAAAATATATTTTCCAGAGTAGATCACATAGATTCTTCAAATCAGTGCACACCACATTTCTAGTCTTGAAAAAGTAGTACTCTAGCACAGGTTCTCAAAAAGAACTACCAGCGGTTCAGCCAAAAAAAAAAAATTGCCAACAGTCTCACACCTTAAACCAACCCACTTATCAGGTAAGTCCTTTTTTTTTTTTTTGGGGGGGGGGGGGGGGGGGAGAAGGGGGAAGGGGGGCCAAAATGAGGTAAGTCTTTAGTTCTAGCATATTCTTAGCATATAAGCCTAGGAATTGGCTTCAACATGATGTCTACATTATGCTCTTAAACACAAGGAAAGCTATACATGCTCTATTTTATTTTAGTTTTTTTTTTTTTTTTTTTAAATTTCTAAAACTCGGCAACAGTCTCTTTCCCTGCCTGTGGCTATGGCTAATAGGCTTAATTCCACTTTGTCTTTGCCTTTTGGGATGCCCTCTTGGGAGAGTAATAAACTTCTTCAAGCTCAAGGTATATTAATATTAACATTTTTTTTTTTGGTTCTGTTTTGTTTTTTTTTTTTTTTTTTTTTTTCCTTTTTAAAATACATTTTAAGTGGGAAGAGGGATTCTAATCCTGCAAGACTCTGTTGGGAAACACTAGGAGTAACATTAGCATTTGTTATTTTATCTGGGTGTGTCTTTAATTGGTGAGTTACATGTTAGATGTCTTTGTTCGAAACACTAGAAGTAGCATTACAAATCTCAACAAATTGTGGAAAAGGTGGTGAATTCTTGTACACTTAAATTTCACCTAAAAAATTAGTCTGTTGATAATTCATAATTGACTTAAGGCTTGGTGTTTGTTATTGTTGTAGTTTGAATTTCAAAAAACAATTATGAATTATTTAGTTAGATGGGTGGAAATGGACTAATTTTTCTTTTAAAGTTTGTTTGACTAGGTGTTCTGTTTGCTCTTGGAATTGGTTTTTGCAATTGATGTAGGGGATATTCTTCAGGTTTTCATAAGTACACCAATATGATGATGATCTTTTTGTTTCAATGGGTGTTTTCTTAAAATGTGCTTTCTAAGATTGTTTTAGGCAGGAAAGACATATTTTTTGGTTGCTGAGAAAATTGGGGAACAAAGAAAAGGAAATTGGACAATGAGTCATTCAAGACTACGAATCCCAATACTTGTGTTATGACTGTTAAAGTCTAATTAAATGGGTTGCTTTTTTTTACTTTTCAAAAAGTAATTGGAAACATTGACTGAACAAAGAGATTCAAAGAATCAGTAAAATTATGTTCATCAATTGAAGAAGTTGAATGTTCATCAATTGAACAAAGTGTCAATTTCTTAAGTAATTCAAACTTTGATCCTAGTTATATAAGTTGATGTTATTTCTAACTTTTTGGCCTGTGTCATGGATCCTTTAACTTGAATTTTCTCTCAAATTGGAGGAGGCAGTTTTCAATAATCTAAACCCCAAATTTGTCAATTTTTGGCCCTAGGGTAATTTTCTGTGAATGGTTCTTAAACATTTTTCCATGTTTTCACTCACTGCATTCAACCAAGCTGTGTGTGATCTTCTTCTAAAAAAAAAAAAAAAAACTGCGTGTGATCTTTATCACCAAGTTCTTATGCTTGCCACTGTGTCGGTTTGCATGTGAAGGAAAATGATACATTAACTCCTCGTGTTTGTAGCTTATGGTATCATATTTTCAAAAAAAAAAAAAAATGAATTGGAGAACTATATTACTTTCAAATCAAGGTCCATATCAAATTTCATATTGATTGCTACTACTACTCTTTTTCTTGCTTCAAAACTTTACCTTAAAAATAAAATCCTAAGTCTAAAAAGCTTTGTGTTCATATTGGCCTCTTTTGGTTCAGTCTTTCATCTTTTACTGAATTCTCATTGTACAAACTGGCTTTAGTTGCTCTAACTCATACCTAGTTCCATAAGCATATTGTGTGTTCATTTCTCAAACTAATTGCTTATCATTCTTGTGCAGTATGGCTGCTGCAAATGCTGGACGGATTGACTATACACAGCCTGGACCCATTGACAACTCGGTGTTGTCACAGCAAGCCAAGCATCGGTCCAAAGCTATTTGGAATGGGCGGGTAAAACACAACACTAAATATTTAACCAATGTACATGCATTTAATTCATACAATGTACACGTATTTGCTGTCATATATTAATCCATGGTTCTGTTCTGTGCAGGATCCAGGGTCCATTACCTGCCGTAGCTGTAGTTTAGAGTTCTCCAAGCAACCTCCAATGGTGGACGACTGAGTCAGGAACATCATCAACGCAGTTGGTTTGGAGGGACTCCTCTGGGTCCCGGGTAGAGAGATTGACAATGGCCTGATAACGGCCTTAGTGGAGCGATGGCGGCCCGAGACTCACACCTTCCACATGCCACATGGTGAGGTCACCATCACATTGCAGGATGTGGAGGTTCTTCTTGGGCTTCCTGTTGATGGTGACGCTATAACAGGGAGCATGCAGAAAACTTGGGTGGATGTGTGCCGGGACTTCCTTGGCTTTTGACCTGTAAATCAAGACAACCATAAGCAACTTGATGGCCAGAGGATTCTCATCAAGCGGCTTTTGGAGCAAGTTGCTAATCCATTGCCGCCTAATGCTGAAGAGGATCAGCTGCATAAGTACGCACAATGCTACATCCTAGCGCTACTGGGGGACACAATATTCATGGACAAATCCAGCGATAGGGTGCATCTAATGTAGGTGCAGCAGTTGGAAGACCTTCGCAACCCACGAAAGTACAGTTGGAGAAGTGCTTGCCTTGCATGGTTGTATCAAGAGCTATGCAGGGCAACCGAGGACACTAGTCAGATTGGTGGGTGCTTACTGTTGCTCCAGTATTGGGCATGGGCCAAGTTCCCCTATTTGTGCCCAACAGTTGAGCATGGCCCGCCAGTGGGTGCTTATGGTCCTCCAGTGCGTGGTCCACTATCCCTGAAGTAAGTCTCTACCTCATACACGTCATATACATTATGTGATCATTACCTAAGCCCACAATCATGTAACTTGATTTTATTTATTGAGTTTAAAGGCTTCTAGAAATTTTTTATGTCAACATAAAAAAATTTTAAACCGAGGTTTAATATATATGATTACGTTAATCTACTCTAATTTTGTGACTGTCATGTGGCTTGTATGTGCTTTGTTTTTTAAAAGGACCGTTTCTTATTCTAGTGATATTATTAATTAAGTAAATATCTTTAAGATTATCTCAGTAGTTATATGTGATTACATTATAGTTTTAACATTGGAATTATCTTAGTAGGAAAGTTCTAGATATTGATCCCTTGTTCTTGATTGTAGGTGGTTGTGGGTCCCAAACAAGAAAAATAGGCCCGCCCACATCTTCAGGGACAGGTATCGCGAGCAACTAGCTTCAATGTTGCCAAACCAGGTATGAAAATGCCTTCTTTTACATGTTTAGGAACAAGATATAGGTTTGGTGAACTTTGAAATATAAACATTGTTGCCTAATGTGTTGTGTACTTGTTTTTTGGCTGTTGTAGGTGGTGTGGCAGCCATATGAAGCTCATTTTGACGACCTTCCACCGTGGTGCGTTGCAGGGAGGGCCGTGTGGACGGCAACGGTGCCGCTTGTATGTTTCCACCTAGTAGAGATACATACACCGGATCGTATCGTTCGTCAATTTGGGATGATCCAAGAAATTCCCCGCAATGTTGACACTGACAGAGTGCTTTATGGCATTGATTTGAGGGGGAAGATCGGTGTTAATTGGATGCAGAAACATGCTGTGCATCTCCATGAGTGGGGTAATCGCCTTTACCGGTGTTCTGAAGCAGTGCTTGGTGATATGCCTTCACAGCACGAGTACCACGACTAGTTCAAAAGGGTAACTCGGAGGTTCATCGATAGGCCCGGTGCTGTAGTGACTCTGCTGGTAACTTCTCAATGTCTTCTACATCTTACCGTGTTTCTTAGCACGAAACCACTGTTTAGAAAGCATGATACCTTGTTACTACATTTTTTGCTTAGCACTTGATCTCCTTATAATTTGCAATTATTACTAGCAGAATCAATTCAAAACCAACATTTATTTTATTATCGATTGGCATTGTTGATTTGGTATTGCATTACTAATATGTGTAGTTTTTCCATGTGCAGATTGAAGGATACGTCCGTTTGTTGAGGTGTCACCCAGTGGGCACGGAGGACCACAAGGACATTACTGAGGTGTTGACGGCAGTGCATGCGATTGAACGTGTCCAACCTTCTATCCCTGAGGCCCCGATTGAGGAGGTAGCTACTCCTGCGGGCCCAAGCACGAGCACAGATCCAGCCGGATGTCAATCTCGTTCGCCTGTTGCTACCCCTCGGCTTGTCCCTACCTCCGATCCCTCTCCATCCACCCCACATTTATCCCCTAGCCCCACCATCCCTTCACCAAGCCCACATCCAGCCCCTAGGCCCACCATCCCTTCACCCACCCCACATCCATCTCCTCGCCCCACCATCCCTCCACCCACCCCACATCCTTGTCTTGGGTCTAACATTCGTCCACCCACCCTACGGTCATTTCTTGAGCTGTCACCCATTCCATCCTTTGACCTGGGTATTGATATAACCCCACCTAACATGCAGCAGGAGCCACCCTCCTACAGTACGTCTATTGGCCCTTCTTCAGCCATTGACCCACCCCATGTTCAGGCTGAGCAGGCTGTTGGGTTACCTATAGTGGCAGAAGGTCGGCCTAAACGCATATCAAAGGCACCTCCGTGTGGGACAGGAGGGCACAAACATGGACACAATGTTGGGCCCGAGGCATCTGACGAAGGACATGCAAGACCTCCTCCTCGTTATACGAGACGGCATAAGGTTCAAAAAAGGTATCTGAAAGCTTAATGTGAAACAACACACTTTATTCCCAGTGGTATTCCTCTTTTCACATTTCAATCTAATGTTGAATACTTTATAAGATTATTTTTGTTTTCAATATGGTTTGAACGTACATTATTGGAACTAGGTGAATGATACAAATAAGGACATTAGCTGGAGGTAGATATTCCAACAAGGATATGGTTCTTAAATGTGACAGTGGAGGTAGATATTCATGTGTTGGTTGATTATGAGATTTCATTTCTTTGTTCTCGGTGTATTTAACTTGCTTCCCTACAACCTTTGCACACCTTGCCCAGGGCTGGAAAGAAGTTGAAGTCATTGAAAGACTGTCTGGCATCATTTGCAAGTTCTTCACCTATCAGGGAGAGGGCTGGCCTCGGTCTCTCTGCAGTCAAGTCGTTAGTGCTTCGTGAAAAGGAGGAGAAGCTTACATTTGATTATGGTGATAATGAGAAAGTTCTGTCTTTGATTAATTCACTGTTTGATGCAGGTATGTGCACATTTTTTGTGACCTGGTTGCAAAATCTTCCTATTGGATGAACTTTTTATCTTTTATTTTTTTGCATTTTCCTATGATGATCTTTCACTTCTGTTGTAATATATGCAAGATATTTGCAGAGGGAAATTTTCTCAAAAGGAAGATCAGCTATGATTCAGAGGCAACCACAGTAACATCTTTACCAAGAGATATTCATGGTGCTCTTGCTGAAAGCCTTGTTGTTAAGCTAATGAGTATGGAGTATTGTCCTTTTAAATCAATTGTAGCAGCTATTGAAACCTTAGATATTTTTGTTCCTGCCTGCTGTAATGAGTATGGAGTATTGTATCTGCTGATGCTGATTTATTTTGACAGCCTATGAATGATTATCCACCTAGGAATGATTATCTACGTAGAGAAAAGAAAAGGAAGCTTCACAAATTCCCACAATTTGGAAGAAAATGGCACAAGGGGAGTGAGAAGAAAAGGAAGCTTCACAAATTCACCATTTGGTCAAGGACACGGTCCTTCCTCCACTTGAGCGACCCACGACGTCAGTTCGATATTGGATTGTTGGATTGCAGAAAATCACTATCGATGGTCTAAATTTGGGTAGGTTACCATATCTAGATTTAGACCATCGATACTGATTTTGTGGAGTCCAACAATCCAAAATATCGAACTGACGCCGTGGGTCGCTCAAGTGAAGGAAGGACCGTGTCCTTTTCTAGGCTTTCTTGGTCTTTCAACTACTTAATCTTTCACATCCAAGGTAAATATATATATATGAAATTTTTTTCTTTTTTTTAACTCAAGTCCTGTAAAAATCTGTTTCGTTAAAAACTTGTGTCAATTATTGTCCACTCCTTTGAAAAGATAAATACGCAAGGGATGCCAACTCAGTATAATTAGGGTTCTAAGCTATTTAATGTGGATGCCAATTTTTTTTTTGTACATAAATTCATGCTGATATGTTTGTCTGATTTCATTTGAATAATCTTTCTCTATTACAAACATCTTCTTCTGTCTGTGTGATTGCATTTCTAGTTTGCCCATTGAACCCAAGGTCATACTTTTGAAGAACCTATTTTGCTGTTGACAATCGAAAGAGTCTTTTGAGAACGTTCTTAATTCATCATTTTTCGTGATGATTTGAAAGTTACTTTTGCTGTGGAGTCAAGTTTTCTCTTATCTTGTCCAAGACCACAAAGCTAGAAGTTGATTTAGCATCTATTAATATCCAAACAATTGAAGAAGTAATTTGCACGGTATGATCTTAGAATGATCTTCAATTGCATGACAATTCTTCATTTCTTTTCTTAAGACATCCATGTCTTTCTTTTTTAGTACCTTTTGAAAAATTATAGTTTATGGATGTTTGAAATCTTAGCTTTAACAGGTTCCTTGCACCGAGTCCTGCTTATGTTACACCATTTCATATTTACTCATAGTGATGTAATTTTATGTTCAATCTGCTGGCAGGGTGGAGAACTTTGTTCTTTGAGATACGACTTAACCGTACCATTTGCTAGGTATGTGGCTATGAATGGTCTCACATAGATTAAAAGGTACCAGATAGCTAAGGTTTACAGGAAGGACAACCCATCTAAGGGAAGATACCATGAATTTTACCAGTGCGATTTAGAGCATAGGCACATGTCACTGCCGTGAATTTTACCTTGCTGGAACAGGCAGTAGTAGTTTTGTATCATTTAATTCAATCATGCTGAGACATGAAGCTAACTTCTTAGAAAATGTCTCTGAAGATTTCTTTTTCTTTTGGAAGAAGATAATTCTGTTTGTGGGCTTCACTGGGTCCATTTTGCTGCTGGAAACATCCCAGCAATGGTTTTGGAACCAGGCCCTTTTATTACATGACCAGCCCACTCTAAAGGCCTATTGCCTGGGCATATTATAGAGCTATAGGTCGATACACTTCGCATTAAGTCATATTTGGACCACAGGCCATTTTTATATTTTAGCCCTTGTTTGGACTTTAATTTCCTTAATCCAGCTTACTAATTCAGCTGCCAAAATGGATACTTTATGATTTTAAATGAAATGTTGGATTAATAATTTAATTGTGTATTCCATTTCTGACGCAATGAATTTTAGTATGTTTGGTTATATATTTCTTGTTAATTATTGTTAGGTGGAGGAGAAGGGCTTATTTGTTGAGACAGCAGATGAAATTGGCACTTTTGTGAAGGAAAGGGGACAGCCTTTGGAACTATTATCTAAGCTTAAGCAGCAGGGCAGCAAGTTCTTAGGACACAATGGATCTTATGTGGCTATGAATGACCTAGAGATTTTATTTAAAGCTCTTGAAGTGTCAAAGTGTATTGACAAACCAAAATTAGTCTTGACTTGAGTCTTGCCAGAGGCCTTGATTATTATACTGGAGTCATATTTGAGGCTGTTTTTAAAGGCAGTGCACAAGTAATTGTTTAAGAAACAATTGTTGTTTTTCATTTCATTCATTTTTTCTTCCTTGTGAATCCATATTGTTGTTTATTCCTGGTTTAAACTACAGTTTATATGGTTGTTTATTTATATTCATTTTTTCTTGTAATAATATAATAGGCAACATGGATAAATCTTTTAATTGTATGATCTGACATGGTTCGAAAACGTGTATAAATCTTTTAATTTTATTATATGACATGGTTCTGTTATTAGGAACTAGTGCCAATATGACAAACTGCTTAACTCATTTTGTGCTCACCCAAGTATTGAGGATGCTGGCATTTCTTTTGGACCAGTGGAAGGTATGGAAATATTTGATTGTCATTCTTTGATTTACATTTTATGTTTCTTTCTATCCTATTTACTGGCTTTTTGGATTTTTTTTTTTTTTTTTTTTTTGGTTGGGTTGCTCATGACTAGTGTGGATCTTTAAGTTTAGTGGTTTTTGTTTTATTATGTTTTTAGTTGTGCAAAAAAAGGAAATAAAAAAGGAAATTGCACACCATTCTTGTTGCATGGGACATGCATGTTCACATGCTCATTGTTTTTTGAATTTTAGTCTACAATAAAATATGGCTATATATTGGATGGAATCGCCAATGACCTCTTACGTCAAGTGGCATTTCCAAGTATTTTCAACGGAAACGTCTAGCATTTGAATTCCCCCTCCCTCACTTAAAATATATTAGAAAATATATATTGGATGAAATCACCACCACTACCATAAACAATCATTTAGCTTTGAATTATATTATTTTATTGTGGATGCTGAGCTTTTCATGTTAAAGGAAGTGTGAAGTATTCTCTACCCATTGCCAAGATACAGAACTCTTTTAAAGTTGTGATTACAAATAATTGTAATGAATCAACTATCTTTGAAGAATTAGTCGCATGTACATACAAGAAATCTGGGTTTTGGAAGTTTAGTTTATAAAAGAGCTCATTTCATATCAGCCACTTATTCTTTGGTCTACTATTGTCACTTGATGACAGCTACACATAATGCTGATCTGAGTTTTTGCAGTAAAAGTTTCTTTGTCATCATTGGCTGCTTCTTTTGTTTTTTCAACTCTATAAATGAGTGAGTTGGTATAATAGCGATTGAAGCTCCTTATGCCCGGTTCCGTTCTCCCCTAAAAACAAATACCCTTATAAATGAAAATAGAAGAAATTGAGAAATGAGAGCAAAGAGGATAAGAATTAGCTATATTGGGGTAAATGATTTATGGACTTACACTTACCTAGTTTGATATTGAGTGAACTTGATTTTCTGCATGGATATACAGATGCAATACCACTATTTGTACTCGGCATTTCTGTTGTCTTTCCTAAAGGCAAACACCATTTTCCATTTCCTGACTTGAGACAAACTTTATTGGAGGGTAGTTAAAATTTATTGCGAAAGTTATCTTGATTATCTCCTAGTTCTTCTCTCTATGTTTCTCTAAGCTTTGAGTAGATAATTTATTTACTTGTATTGATTTGTTGTTTAGGTCTAGTCCACTTCAATAATCCATAGAATAGTCTATTAAGGTCCAATAGAGAGGACAGAGGCTTGACGTTACTACTGCCTACTTCAGAGTTCAGTATTTTGTTGATACTTACCTAACTATATCATACAGCTGAGACCTGAATACTTTGACACAAAGCAATCATCTGAATTATATGTATCTCTGTTCGTTTAGATACTTTTGTACAGCCTTTTTTTTTTTTTTTTTTTTTATAATAATTATTATTATGTACTTTTTCTGTTTTGGGAGAGAGAGTTTTCCTTGTTATCTATGTACCTCAAAGAAAAATGTTTTCCCCTCCCATTTAAGTTCCTTCATGTGCAGCTACTGGCAAGCCAACACTTAATCTTGAGAGACGTTTGGATCATGATGGACATCCTCTTGCCATTACCACAGCTGATGCAGTTGGAGCAAGTGGTGTTCCTCCTTGGAATTGGAGAGAAACCCTTGGAAATGGTAACTTTGCAGTTAATCTGACTGTTTTGAAATTATCTTAACAGACATCTTTATTTGTGACTTCTCCTTCAAGTTGTGTTCTGTGGATGAGTACCATTTTGTTAATAGTAAGAACATTTTGTTTATGGGTGGAATGTCCTCTGTATGACCTGCCTAAGTGAGTGAGATCAAGGCCACTACTATGGATCATGAGCCTTTTGGCTTTTTTTTTTTTTTTTTGAGAGGACAATTAATAAATGATTTATTTATGTTGACTTTATAGTTCTCTATTCCCTTACTTGCAGGTGGGGAGAGTCAATCATATTGTGGGAGGGTAATATCAGTCAAGTGGCAAAGGTTGTTGAAACATGAGCTTTTGGAAGGAAGCAGTCATACAAGCTCTGAAATTATTCATTGGTGATCTTCAGGCAGCAGGGTTTCTTTTTGGGGGTTGAAGTTTTTTATTATTATTTAGACTTCAATTTTTGTGGAATAATGTTTGGTTCAGTAATTTAATTGCAAATTAACAAATTGAAATTTGTGTACTTGATACTGATAGCATTCCTTTAAAGCTATTTTAAACCCTTCAATTGGTGGTGTAATTTGCAATTGAAATGAGAGAAAGTAAACACATTTCAAATTTGAGCTTTTAGACTTGGTCAGATGGTCTTTAGTCTATAATTTCATTTTTTTTTTCCTCGCAGTATACGCCTTTTTTGATTGGTGAAAGAGTCCTAGCAGCTAGGACAATCTCTAGAAGGTGGTCAAATTTTGAAAATTTTGTTGGAGTCTCTTGAGTTGAAATTTCAACCCAAACCCCAAGTTTCAAAAAACAATTTAAGATCCAACTTATTTTATCAGCCCACAAAAGAAGAAAAATCAACCCAATGTGTTGAGTTGGATCAGGTTCGTCAAATTGGTGAGAGGTGAATGCATGCGTTTAATAACCAATTTTCATTCCAACCTGATCTCACTTGAATTGAAACTAAATCATTTTGTATTTTTTTTTTTTTTTTTTTGGCTGTACCTCAAATAAATGAAAATGTCCGTTTATAAACTTAACTTTTAATTTTTATGTACAGTTTTTTAAAATCTCAAATTTTTTCTTCTCTTTAGTGCTTTCCTTCCAGCCATGACCTCAACACTCGCAATAGATTGTTATCACCAAATTTTGTTAGTTGAGTTCTGAAATTGACTAATAAAAAAATTTTATATTCCAATTGGAAATCAAGTCTTTGAAACTCGATTTCCATTGGAAATCGAGTTTTAGAGACTCGATTTCCATTATAAATCGAGCCTTTGAAACTCGATTTGTTCTGGAAATCAAGTTTTAAAGACTCGATTTCTACTGGGATTTTTTTTTTTTTTTTTTTTTTTTTTTTTTTTGCAGCTACTCCTGCAGCATTAAACCAGAATTAGTTTTCCCTTCCCCTGCAGCAGTAAACTAGATCCATAACACATCACATAGGCAACAGTAAACAACCAGATACAAGCATATGATACCAGTCAAAGGGAGAGTACATCAGATGCAAACAACCGGATTCAAACAGTTACTATTCATGGGCATTATAGTTGCCCTCTTAGCACACAAAAACATTCAATACTAGCATTATCATCGCTTCAAACAAGGCCCCTGTGATTGAAGTTGCCAAAGTAGTAGCTACTAATGCCAATGCCATATCATTGCTGGCATTACAGGCAAAAGCTGCACAACGCAACTAATGTAACGAGTACAATGGATAGCAAATGTTCAATTACAACAACATTTAGCAATAAACAAAATAACAACTAAGTCAATACAACATAGTCTACATAGTCGTCTAACACTTGTCCATACTGATACAACATACTCTACATAGTCACCTAGAACTTGTCCATACTGATACAACATAGTCTACATAGTCGCCTAGCACTTGTCCATACCGAAGATAACCACAAGTCCCACGTACAATGCCATTCCAAAATCCAGTCTCCGCTCGCCTGACAAACATTAAAATACG
>JARYZH020003133.1:0-12132 GCA_030021035.2 Notholithocarpus densiflorus
CATTATCCACTCTTTCATCACAGGGCAGATTAGGCCTTTGACCTTACAAAGTTTCCCAATCTATATATTTTGTTATTAGGTTTTGTAGTACAGGCTCGCCAATTCTTAGCTTTTTACACTGTCACCATGCATATATGCTTGTTCTTAATTAAATAACAATGATTTTGATCATGATATGATGAATTAATCTTTAGTGATAATAGTTGTAACAATTAATTTAATTATGTACTTACTGGCTGCGAATGATGATCCTTAGCTCTCAACCTTCTTCCCTGATCATTTTGCCCAGTCAAATATGTCTTTAGCTAGTGAATGAAAGCACTCACCAACTCTCACATATTGACAGCATTGGAATCTCATACATACCAATCCCCGAAGCAAATTTGAGTTGGCAGCTAATTAATGGTTTTCAAAGTTTGGCTTCATGCTATTAGAGCATTCACATTAAGGGTGGTATAAATGCTAAAATGCTATTTTTAGCAACTGAATCCACAAAAATTTACTTCATCAAAGATGTTATTAGCTACAAAATTTGACATCTTGCTATAGTGAGCTCTCAAAAATGAGAGCTCACTATAGCAACATGTTATCATTTTTTAATAATTTTTAATTCTCACTCTCGTTCTCTCTCACCACTAAGCTCTCTCCCTCTCACTCTCGTTCTCACTCACTGAGCTCTCTCCCTCTCACTCTCACTCTTGTTCTCTCTCATCTTTCACTTTCTCAGACTCTCCCTCTCATTCTCTATCCTCTTTTTCACTCTCCCTCTCTCTTGTGGACTCGATCTCTCTCCTCCCTTTCTGTGGGTTCCAATCTAGTTTTTAGTAGGTTTTGGTGGTCTAATTGGTTCCTAGGTCATGGTGCGGTGGTTTGTTGGTCCAATTTGGGTGGTTGGGTAGTGGGTCATAGCGATTTAGGTGGTTGGGTTGTGGGTCACGGTACGGTGGTTTAATGGTCCAATTTGGTTGTAAGGGTCGTGGGTCATAGTGGCACTGCTTTGTTAATGGCCTGATGGTCTGATTTGGGTGCTTCAATGGGGTCGTGGGTCATGGTGGCAATGCTTTGATGTTCTGATTTGGGTCATGGGTCATAGTGGCGGTTGTATGTGGCTGGTAAGGTCTGTTGTTTGTGGTTGCGGGTGGAGGTTTCTTTTTCTTTTTCTTTTTCTTTTTCTTTTTTCTTTTTTTCCTACTGTGGTTTATGGTGGTGGGTGGATGTGGCTAGTGGTGGCTAAAAGCTCGAAAATGTGTTGAAAACACAAGAGCTGTTTAGACCCCCAAATTAAAGTTACGGCTTGGTTGATTTTACACTAACTTAATACTAAGTGCGGAATAGTGTAAACACAAGCGTATAAGCAAGACAACTACTCTAATCCATATTTAAAGCAACACAGCAGTAAAAATGAAATGAACAAGAGTAGGGAAGAAAGATGCAAACACAAATAACACCGAGATGTGTTATCGAAGAGGAAACTGAAGTATTCGGCGTAAAACCTCTCCGCCACCCTCCAAGCGGTAATCGATCCACTAGACAATCAGTTGGGATACATGGGTTAGCAAGAGACCCTCCAATCCTAATCTACCCGATGTACCTAAGCCCTCTAAGCTCCTACTCCAACAAGGCTTCTCAAAACCGTGTCTTGTCTAGCTCTCCGGATCCCGCAACAAGCTCCATGTTGCATCTGCCAATCTAGGCTTCTTCCAATGCTTCCCAATAGCACCAAAACTTCACTTGACACTCTCAAAGGGTGTGGTAAGTGTTTGGGCTTTCAACCTCTCAATGGTATAGAAATGGAGAGGTAGGAGATGAGAAAATTCCACAAACAAATGTGTAGAGAATTGTTAGTATATCAATTTCTAACTCTCAAGTGTTTTTGTTAGGGTTTTCTCTCAGAGGCTCTTCTTATCATTTGTGGGTAATGAGGGTATATATAGTGTGGGTGCAGAAAATGTGTATCAGATAGTACAGTCTGGCAGAACAGAATGTCTCGCAGGTGTCTCGCGGGAAGGCCTTACCCACGGGATACTTGCGAGACACAACTGTCTCCATCTGTACTGACTCTTCGCATTCCAGTCATGTGCAGGGCACATGCATCCTCTCGCGGGAAGCTTAGTCGAGAGATACCCGCGAAAGCCTTCTTTGCTTCAATTGCTTGAGTCTTCACACTCTCTCTCACTATCACACAACCCTTACAGTAAATTCCCACAACAAATACAGGTACATAAGATTGAATAAATTTACAATCAGATTTGACACGGAATAAAAGCCAACAAAATATATATTTGGAAATCACAACTTTACAATCTCCCCCTTTGGCTATTCCATGACAAAACCTCTAAAACAGACTCTGGACTTAAACGTGAGTTTGGGAACAATGGCAAAACTCACTCACACCTAATCTAGAAACTGTGAAGCACTTGCAGTTTATACCTGTAACCTGAAACACTCACACACAAAAAAAAAATTCATTAAGCTTATGACAAGTTGAACACAAGGTATGAACATGAGCAAGCAAAGTGCGATCAAGTATTTAAACATTAGATATCATGTAAACAAAAATACTTGATCAAACACGTTCAGTCATTAAAGAATGACTACAATGAACATTTAGCAAGTAAGTGTTCATCCGGACATACAAACAAAAAGCAATCACTTATGATCACTTGTATGTCCAACACACAACCAATGCAAAATACACGAAGTATATGCATCTAGGAACAATCCTACTAGGGCACAAGTGTGAAGTACTCAAGACATATTATCAATATCTAGAAGTACAAAGAAAAATGCTACAAAAGCATTGAGATAGTCACAAACACATACTGATTATAAACTGAAACATTTAAAAGTAAATTGTACTGAAGCTTTAACCAAAAACCAGTAAAAAACATAGACATGAACCAGCAGTTATGTAAGCTAAAAAATAAACACAAGTAAATCCAATAACCAATAAAACCAATGTTTCTAAGCCTGAACTATGCTCCCCCTATCAATGTGCAAGCTCCCCCTCAAAATTTTCTCCCCCTTTTTGATCGGAATGGCCAAAGGGCTAGAACTGGTCGAACTCAGAGTCGAAACCATGGTCGACAGATAAATCATCGATCTGAGAGGATAAGGCTGTGATTTGACCCTGGACATAAGCAAACTGGTCCGCTGTATGCCTCATATGGGAATCTAGCATAGTGTACATCTGCTCTACTCTATCAAGAAGACAATCGAGTCTGTCTGGTCCTCATGCTGGTGCTGAGGATGATGGCTGAGTTGATGTTTCTGGAACAGAAGTGAATCTATCAATCTCCTCGTCTGTATCTCAACCTTCATCCACAACCCGATCCTTTGGTATCGTATGCACAACTGTTTTGGAGCCTTTGATGTGGGCTGTGCTCCTGGTGACTGTGTGTGCACCAATGGGATAGTCCCGCTGAACTACTGTCAGACCACTCGGGATTTTAAGCCTTGTCTTTGCAATGAGTCCCATAATGAGAGTGGGAAAGGGCATGATAGTCCTTGAGTTTTGCTTTGTGATGCTCTTTGTTAGCACATGGAAGATGTGTCCACAAATGTCAATTTCTTTGTGGGTGAAGAGATCGAACAGAAACTTTGTCCTTGGAGCTGATAGTGTAGTGAGGTTGGTGACTGGGTACAAGTTATGAATCATCACATATGCCAATGTCCTCATTTCTGGTGAAAATGGTATTGTGTTCATGGATGACTTCTTCGGTGTACCCCTAAGAATCTTTATCATCTCATCAGTAGAACCCAAACGATCCTTATATTACATTATAATTGACTGTGAGGGAGGACGAACTTCATAGAACTCT
Organism: Notholithocarpus densiflorus; assembly: GCA_030021035.2. Classification (NCBI taxonomy): domain Eukaryota; kingdom Viridiplantae; phylum Streptophyta; class Magnoliopsida; order Fagales; family Fagaceae; genus Notholithocarpus; species Notholithocarpus densiflorus. Next base: position 3,822 of record JARYZH020003133.1, read on the forward strand.
TGAATGCTGTCCTTAGTGATGATAAACTCTTTATGCCTTACCCAGCAGATTATAGTATCTCCCTTAACTATAGCATTGGAGAAAAATTCTTAGATGATCTCCAAGTACACCACTCCAACTGGATTCAACAGTTTGGTTCAGGTCCGTTCTTTGAACACCTCAAGGATGAAGGTGTCCTCAAGGGATTCCAACTGAACTACCCTTTCCATGACAATGGTGGCTTTGTTGTAACAGTCATTGTATTTCATATCAGCTTCAGCAGACTTGAATCGATCAGAATCAGTGCGTGCATGTTTGGAAGACGACTTCTTTGTGGCTGCATGCTTAGTAGGAGCCATCTGTGCAAAGGAACACATAAACAGAAAAGATCCAAGTGTGGAGACACAAAACAGAACATAGAGCTTGATTAGTTTCAAGTTAATCCAAAAACACAAGTAGAAACAACCTAAAGCAGAGCATAACCAACTCAAAAACAGAGTAAATAAACTCAAACAGCATTGTAAAGGTATTAACCAATTAAGCAAAAGCAAAATCCATGAATAAGTAACTGTGCATGTGTGTGTTGATGCTGAGTATGTGCTGATGCATGTGTGTGCAGCATGTGATGCATGAGGTGTGCCTAGAGATGCCTAGAGTGTGCACAGTGGGTGCAAGGCATGGCATTGAGGCACAAAATGGGCAAAGTGTGAAAAACTCATCCAAAGCATGTGAAACAAGTGCAATCAAAGTAAAGGAACTCATTTGAGTCCAATACAACCAAGGATGTCACTTGGACATTCTGACAAACACCTAGCATGCAACAGTATATACACATTATGAGAAATGCATGAACATGTTGAAAAATGCCTCAATGCATGTTCAAAATGCCTCATGGGGCCAACACAGATGCACAAACAACAAATGGGACTCAGCCCAATCATGAATTTGGAAAAATTTTCACAAAATTTAGAAACCCAACCCAATTTTTGAAAAACCCCAATTTTCAAAACCCTAAGCACAAATTCTGCATAATCCGAAAATAAAAGATGAAAATAGTGTAAGAAACACATACCTTGAAAGGATTTTGCAGAGATTTTGCTAAAAAATGATGGGATTTGAAAGAAATAAAGATTTGGGTTGAAAAGGGTTCGAAGAGAGTTAGTGCGAGGGAAGTTATATGTTTTGGAAAGATGTCACATTTGCTACATAAAAACTGAAAACACGCGTTTTTTGCGGGTTAGGCAGTAGCGACACAGTCGCAAGGTAGTCGCGAGAAAGACCACTGAAGCACAAAAACTTTCGCAAGAAGCTTTAAGTTGCGAGACAGTAGCGATACAATCACGAAACTCTCTGTGTGATTTTGTGAAAAATCCAGTTTTTGCCTAAAAATCATTTCGCGAGAAGAGTTTAGTCGCGAAATACTCGCGAGTCAGTAGCGAGAGTTTCTGTATGAAAATGTGATTTTTTAATTTCCGTTAAGCACTTTTCGCGGGAAGCTCTAAGTCACAAGCTTCTCGCGAAACAACCTCTGAACCAGTTTTTGAAGAAAAACACAAAAATGCATTTTAAACAAAAACTAAAAGCACGAAAGTATAAAATCACTTTCAAAAACAAATAAAACACTCAAAAATCTTTTTGGTTTTGATCACCAAGTATTTGAGCATACACATCACATTTGAACATGTACAATCACACAAATGAGATAAACATTATATGAGCAAAGTCTTGTGTGTTGTGTGTGAGTGTCAAATGTGGAATAGTCCATAGACGAGAGTGAAGCTTCAATGATCAATTCAATCAAGTCATACACAGCTGGCACGAAATCAAGTGGACAATCTCAATTATAGAGATGAACATATATGACCTCCCACAAGAGAATGATTACAGGACTTAGAAACTTTTCATTTGGCTTCTGCATAAATCATAACATTTGATCATTTTTGGACAATACATCTCTTTTTGAGATCGGTGTTTGAAATTTTTAATATTTCAACAATGAGAGTTAGCCTTTGGCTTTTTGGGCACCATACATTTCAATATAAAAGTTGCTTTCTCTTTTTCCTAGTCAAATACTAGTATGTGCGACAGACTTTTGCAGCTCATAATCTCTTTTTCATTTTAAGATTTACATTTGGTGAGCTCTAATGCAAAAACATAAAATAAAAGTGGGAAAATATATAGGCACAAATCTATGCAAGTATCAAGACCAACAAGACTATTGACCAATCATTCATGACAATCTTGAAGATCTATTTACAACAATCACACATAGTTTTCAAGATTTCTCCCACAAAGATATATGTGCATATAGAACAAGCGACGCTCGTAAATGCACTACGCCATTAGTATGAAGGTACTAGGCCAAATTCCCATGTGATATACACAATACACGCGATCAAATTTTGAAGATTTTTCAATTTTTATGGGTTTTTTGAATTTTTTGAACACATTCAAAAACAGAACAAATAAAGTATAATCAACAAACACAAGTATAAAACAAAAACTTGTAAAAGAAACACATGCTTTAAACAAAAAGCAATGTATAATATGATGCATGAACCTATGATCCTAAACATTGGAAGTATTAATGCATGGACATAGGAAGTGATCATGCATGAGTACCCTTCTTCACCCACACGTCACGTGCATTTGGGGTGATATCCCTATAGGATTAGGTATGAGAGTTAGGACTTTCAAACTTTCTAGTGAAACTTTCCAAGCAGTTGGTGAATGCACCAATCATCTTCATCACGTCCATCATTCCGGGATCACCATTTCGACCTCTTGATGGCTCAACAACCCAAGTCCTCTTGTCATTCCTTGGTCCTCTTGACCTTTGATCACTAGCATTCCTCAATGCTCTCAGCTTATGACAATTTGGTCGAGTGTGCCCTTGAAGTCCACAATGATGACACACATGATTCGTTCTAGGACCTCTTTGTGATCGTGGACGAGATTTTGCTCTGGCTTCAAACCTGACCACAGATTGATTTCGGGGCTTGTTCAACACTCGCTGGTCAACCACATTCTTCTTCTTCTCAACTTTTGTCTTTTCCTCAGTAGAGGCAATTGCAATTGGTTCTTTAGCCTTCACAAACTTTACTTCTTTGGAGATATTCACAGCTAAACTACTTTCTCCGGTGTATCCTAATCCGGTTTTATCGGAGAAGGATTTTTTATGAGAAAGGACATCATCAAGCTTGTTTGCGGATACTCTCTCTACCTTAGCATTTGCTTGAGCTACCTCAGACTCAAGAAATTTTATCTTTGAGTAGGCTTCGGTCAGTTCACCATTCAACGTCTCTATTTCACATTTGGTCTCCTTATGTCGCACTAGAAGAGTCTTATAATCTTCCACTGTCTTTTTCATCTTTTTCACAGCTGCCTTGGCCACCCTTGCATATTCTCCAGATTTTTCAAGAAGTGAATTGTAGTTCTCTTGAAGACCAGTTGTATCTTCATCTTCTTCAGCATCTGATTCTTCTACAATTCCCATGGATTCCTCATCACTATGCTCTCCAAGTTCTTTCACAAGAAAATTCAAGTCCTCTAAAGACTCAACATGAGCAATAGTCATAAATGCAGAGAAATTCCCTTCTTCATCACAGCTAGCTTCCAAATCGGAGTTTGAAGAATCCGAATCACTAAGGGTTGTGGCATATGCCTTGCCCTTCCCTCTCAAATAGTTAGGACACTCCTTCTTAAGATGCCCATGACCATTGCATTCGAAACACACAATTCCTTGGGGGGATTGAAACTCCTTCCCATCTTTCTTCTTGAACTCCTTCCTATCACCCTTGGGAGAAGAAAACTTTCCTTTGTTGAAGGGCTTCCCACTGTTTTTCATTTTCAGAAATTTTCGAAAGTTCTTTGGAAGGTATATTACGTCCTTCTCCACATCATCTTCTTCGGTGGAGTTGTCCATTCTTTCGATGATGGTTTTAAGAGCAAGAGATTTGCTTGGTTTGTGAGAAGGCAATCCTAGCTCGTAAGTTTAGAGAGATCCAATTAACTCTTGAATTTTGATCTCATCCAAGTCTTTACTTTTCTCTATATCTGTGACTTTTGCTCGGAATCTCTTCGGCAATGATCGGAGGATTTTCCTTACTACCTTTGAGTCCTCCATTTTCTCACCCAAGTTGAACTTGCCAATAACCACTTCATTCAGCTTACTGTAGAAAGAATCAAATGACTTGTCCTCACTCATTTTCAGCTCCTCAAATCTGGTGGTTAGCATTTGCAACTTTGTATCCTTTACTTTCTTTGTTCCTTCATATGTGGTTTCCAATATCTCCCAAGCTTCCTTAGCTACTGTTATGTGGGAAATCCTGTGAAATTCATCTGGAGAAACACCACAAAAAATTGCATTCAAAACTTTACTGTTAGCCTTAGCTGCCGCAAGTGCTGCCTTATCCCAAGTGGATTTAGCAGCCTCCGGTCGAGTCCATCCTACTTCTACCACATCCCAAACAGTATCATCAATAGAACCCAAGAATGCCCTCATTCAGACTTTCCAAAAAGCATAATTACTACCATCAAAATATGGTGGCACATTCAAGGATTGAGATCGGTCCATCTCAATATGGGGTCAAGGATCGCACTTAGGTGTTTTAATCACAATGAGTGCACCCGCTCTGATACCAATTGAAAGCTCGAAAATGTGTTAAAAACACAAGAGCTGTTTAGACCCCCAAATTAAAGTTACGGCTTGGTTGATTTTACACTAACTTAATACTAAGTGCGGAATAGTGTAAACACAAGCGTATAAGCAAGACAACTACTCTAATCCATATTTAAAGCAACACAGCAATAAAAATGAAATGAACAAGAGTAGGGAAGAAAGATGCAAACACAAATAACACCGAGACGTGTTATCGAAGAGGAAACCGAAGTACTCGGCGTAAAACCTCTCCGCCGCCCTCCAAGCGGTAATCGATCCACTAGACAATCAGTTGGGATACATGGGTTAGCAAGAGACCCTCCAAGCCTAATCTACCCGATGTACCTAAGCCCTCCAAGCTCCTACTCCAACAAGACTTCTCGGAACCGTGTCTTGTCTAGCTCTCCGGATCCCGCAACAAGCTCCATGTTGCATCTGCCATTCTAGGCTTCTTCCAATGCTTCCCAGCAGCACCAAAACTTCACTTGACACTCTCAAAGGGTGTGGTAAGTGTTTAGGCTATCAATATCTCAATGGTATAGAAATGGAGAGGTAGGAGATGAGAAAATTCCATAAACAAATGTGTAGAGAATTGTTAGTATAACAATTTCTAACTCTTAAGTGTTTTTGCTAGGGTTTTCTCTCAGAGACTCTCCTTATTATTTGTGAGTAATGAGGGTATATATAGTGTGGGTGCAGAAAGTGTGTATCAGATAGTACAGCCTGGCAGAACAGAATGTCTCGCGGGTGTCTTGCGGGAAGGCCTTACCCGCGGGATACTCGCGAGACACAGCTGTCTTCATCTGTACTGACTCTTCGCATTCTAGTCATGTGTAGGGCACATGCATCCTCTCGCGGGAAGCTTAGTCGTGAGATATCCGCGAAAGCCTTCTTTGCTTCAATTGCTTGAGTCTTCACACTCTCTCTCACTATCACACAACCCTTACAGTAAATTCCCACAACAAATACAGGTACATAAGATTGAATAAATTTACAATCAGATTTGGCACGGAATAAAAGCCAACAAAATACGTATTTGGAAATCACAACTTTACAGCGGCGATGGTGGGTTTTTGTTGGTTGTGGCATGAGTGGTAGGTTTGTGGTGGTTTTGGTATGGGTGGTGGGTTTTTGGTGGGTGGTTGGGTTTGTGTGGTGGGTTTGTGGGTGGTGGGGGCATGGTCGTTGTTGGTAATGTTTAAGTTTTGGGCATGGTGGCTATTGGTATTGTGGTGGCTATTGGGTGTGATTGGATTTTTGTATTGTGGTGGTTATTGGTATTGTGGTGGCTGGCGGGGCTTAGAACTGTTGGGTTGAGAAAGAGAGAGACAAAGGGAGTGGGAAGAATAAAAAATGAATAAAAAATAATAACGAAAGAATATTTATATGAAGTGGTAAAAAAAATAGAAGTTTTGATGTTGGGTGTATTGTATAATAATGTGTTAAATGTTATAGAGTTGGTTTTTTAGATGCTAAATGCTAAAAATTTTAAAACTCGTGAATGTTCTTAGTATAATAATAATAATAATGACATGAACATTCTAATTAATACGTACGGCTGTCTTTCTTTTATGCATCTAAAAGATACAAATTTTATTTCTCAAAAAAAAAAATAGAGATACAATTTTTTTTAATTTATTTATATATATATATATATATATATATATATATATATATACACTACTTATGGTAATGTCATATTAAATATGACGTGTGTAAGATGATTAAGATTTGGGCTGCATGCTTATACACGCATATGAAATCATTAAGCCTACGTTTGGATTACACTAAAATTATTTTAGTGCATGTGTTTGGCGTTTTTAGTGGGTCTCGTGCACTGTTCATAGGACCACAAGTATAATTTTCAGCAAAATTTTCATTAAAACGGAGTCCCACGGCACTATTTACACATTTAAAAATTATTTTGCCACAGTCTTTAGTAATAAGCGGTATCCAAACAGACCCTAAGTGTGTTCACATAATGACTTGCATGCACGCGAATGTGAAATTATTAGGTTTTCACATAATTAACTGAGTTAAGAGTCTTATAGTTCGGCCATTGCACACCTTTGATGCGGTGGTCACTTTATAAGTATAAATGCTTATGGGGTGTGGGGGGTAAGGGTCGGGGTTCCAGTCTCCAGGAGGAAGCTTCACATACTTATACACTTAGATTAAACTAGAATAGAAATTCTATCTTGTAAAAAAATTAATAAAAAAAAAGTCTTATAGTTTGACTGGAAATATAGATATAAATTTGTTTATTTATTTTTTTTATATATATAAATTTAAAGAAATCGTCGTCATCTAGAGATTAATAACAATCATCAATCTAGTACCTGATTGAATGACCATAGTGAAAACAATTCAAAAGCATAGGAAGTTAACTATTAGTTTAAAATTTTGAGAATTACATCAACATGAGAGTTAGTGGAACCATGGTCGTTCAACCAGCCTTGCTCCATGCCTCCATGTGATACACCGCCAATTCTTTTTTTCTTTTTTTAAGAAAGAAACACACACAAGAGAGGGAAATGAGTTCTAACAAAAAGTTCATTTAATAGTTAGAATTTACACACAATTGAGTTAGTTGAAGCTATCCAAAAAAATCCATATTCTTTTGAGAGGCAAAGGTGACAAGCTAATATGGGTAGTGGACAACAAAGGAGCATTTTCTGTGAAATATTTATCAATATACCACTGTTTGCGTAATATTTAGCAATCAAGCACCTTTTTAAAACTTGAGTTTCCTGTGTAACTCGAATTCCAGAAACTCAAGTTCTTTGAAAAAATAACCTTCAAATTTGTCGTGTTATTTTTTATTTCACAAACAGTGATAGATCCATACATATTTTTCCAAACAGTGGTATTTGGCCATTTTGGCCATGAAAGTTCCACAATGCAATGAAAAAAGATATGGAAGATCAAAGCTCATGACGGAATCAAAATGCTATTATGGAGAATTGGGTCCAATGTGGACTTCTGACCCAAACTGTGTTGTGTGGCAGAGGAGCTGAAACAAGAGCTCATCTATTTTTTTTCATTTCCAAGTAACAAAGGCCATTTGGTTTGGTTGCAGTTGGGGCATAAGAGCTGACAAATTGAATATTGCATCAAATGAGGACATCCTCAAAGTAGTCTTGAACTTGGATGAGTTGAGTGCACTTCAAATGGCAGCACTATTGAGGCCATCTGGCAGCTTAGAAATCAAGTATGGCATTATGGCAATGAGCGGAACATCATTTCTACCATATGCAATGCAAAAAATACAGTTAATGAATTTTTGAATGCTTTGGATCAAGAGCAAGATAAACAAAAGAGAGAGGAATTGACTTCATGGATCCCCCTCCTAAAAACTATATAAAATTGAATGTGGATGCTGCTGTTTCATAGGATTTCACCTCCTTAGCTGTGGTGGCTAAAAATGAGAATGGAGATGTGTTAAAGGTATGAACTAAAATTCATGAATTATGCACTCCTACTCAAGCTGAAGTAGCTGCAATTTTGTGGGCAATAAACTTGTCTATCTCTAAATATTGGTGCAACATCATAATGAAAGGGGATGCAAAAATATGTTTTGAAGCCCTAGCTAAAGAAGAAGAACCAACTAACTGGTCTATATCCTTAATCATTCGTAATGCTTTTGATCTAAATTTATCTTTTTTTAGTTGT
>JARYZH020003134.1:0-12125 GCA_030021035.2 Notholithocarpus densiflorus
ACCAAACAAAAAACAACAAAATTAAACATCAAAATTATTGTTCAAAAGTAAAATTTAAAAAGCAAAAATTAAAAGGGATTTTAAGGGACCTCAAAGTATGGAGGATGGAGGGTCGAGTTGGACTGGGAATTGGTGGCTTTGTTTTTGTTGTCCTTGCTTGATTTCGCCATTTCTGAAAGTCTTTTGGAGTAAGGAAAAAAAAAACTGTTTTGTGTGTATACTTTGTAAGAGAGATTAAAGACTTTTAAGAGGGATTTTGAGGTGGTATTTGAATTTCAATTTTGGATTTGGATTTGTAATGGCGGGATGGTTGTGGTTGTGGGTCACGTAGAGGTATTTGATTGGTGGGTTTTTGAGGCGAGAAATGGGCCGTTTTTCACTCTCCAAGTTACACATTTTCCGCTTTGGATTTGGACTCCAAACTCGTATTTGTATTTGTGTGTGTGATCGTGGGCTAAAACTTGGTGATAAGATCAAAATGATTTGTTGTTGCCAAAACAAATGACAAGACCAATAACCCACCCCAAAAAAAAAAAAAAATGACAAGACAATACAATAGACAATAACCCACCACCCATCAAGTCATCAACCATGCATGATAGATCAGATCCAAGATCTACTCTCCATTCTTTGTCTTCACTGAAAGTCTGAATCCTCCTTTTTGTTTAGTAAAAACTTGGGCCGTTTGCAACTCTTTTGACACATTAAAGTGAAATGCCATAATTGTCAAACATTGTTTAAGATAGTATATTATGTATAATATAATTTGTTTCATTTTCCCTTAAAAGTTACAATGATTTTTTAGTAAAATCTATGATGTAGTTTTGTGTTAAAATATCATCTCCTCTTCCTTGTATGTCTCAAATAACTGAATTTTAAAATAAGGGAAAAAAAAAAATCAAACACATGGAATATCACAAATGGTGGATCACAAAGTCTATTTACTTTTTAAAATTTTTTTTATTATAAAATAATTGAAGTTTAAAATGAAAAAAAAAAAAAAATTGAACACATTGAATATCACAATTGATGGAGCATAAAGTCTATTTATTCTTTTTATTTTCTTTATAAAATTACCGATTTAGAATTTGAAAAAAAAAAAAAAAAAAAAAACCAGACACATGGGATTTCATAATTGGCATAGTACAAAGTAAAGCACAAAAAATAATATAGATGATTTCTTTTCTTTTCTTTTTTTTTTGATGGAATATATAGATGATTTCTATTCCTTCATGTTGCTTTGTTAAAGAATACAAATTATTTGTCCCACTTTATTGGTTTTCTTACTTTATATTCTACCAATAACTATTTTTTTAGAGATAGTTTCAATCTATGGTATTTGCTCCTAATGATAGCTCTTTATTATTAGATTAAGACACCAATTAATTTTTTAGATAAACGGAAATTGAACCCCAAATCTCTTATTCAAGAATTAAAAACTTTATCACTTAAGCTAACTACCAATTACATGGATAACTTATTCTCGTTAGAACACCACACAAAATGTAACCTGTCTATGCAATGGGCGATGTATACTTTTTTTTTTTTTGATGAAGTGGGCGATGTATACTTTAAAACAGAAGGACGTGCAATAATTACTACAGAAGAGCCAAATCCTTGCACTTTGATGGTGGACCCGCAGCAATTAATATGCCCACCCACGAGCCCATTATCCTATCTCTCGTCCCGATCTCCATTGCGTTATGTCATTTCTTTCAAGCTTCACCCCTTTATACTCAAAACAAAGTTAGGAGTAGAACATGATAAAAATATTCCACTGACATGTGATGAGAGCACATTTCTGAAAACTAGAAACCCTATCTGGATCCATTGGTACTTGGCGTCAATTGCCTTGCATTATAACCTACGAAAAATGATGGACATGATCCGTATTGGTGCGCACAATCAGCTTCAAGTCTCTCATATATAAAAAAGAATCACCTCATTTCACTCTTCCTTCAAAAGCTGAACCATATCCAGATATCCTCCTTTTTTTTTTTTTTTTTCATTTTTTGCTACCCAAATTTATCTCAGTATAATAAAAAAGAAAATAAAATTTGATGTTGTTCGCTTTATTAATGTTACTAATTAATGGGATAATAATATTATTATAACTAGACAATACCAAGGCTTGACAATAATTAACTGATTAAGCTGTGTTTTTTAACTGGATCCTTTTAAAAACAATAAACCTACTGATGCAAAGAAAGAATTTAATAATTCTACATAAAATTTTCATTTTGATTCTTTAGAGTAAAATCAAGTTGAACACAATGATGCCAAGAGTATTGTTCCTAAACTGGCTTTTTTTTTTTTTTTTTTTGGTTTTTTTTTACTGAAAATATCTAAAGATTAAATCTCTCCTCACTTAAATATTGAATTATAAAAAGAAGATTAAATCTCTCCTCACTTAAATATTGAATTATAAAAAGAAGAAAAAGGAAAAAAAGAAAAAAAAAAAGAAAAAAAAAAAAAAACAAGAAGGTTAAACACGAATACACGATGAGTGGATGTGAATGACTTTGAAAATTGAGAACCATGTGATACATATTATTTTTCTTATGCTAATTATTGTACAAATATATAGTTTTATACCTTTAAAATAGTGATACAGTTATACCTTTAGAAGAAAATTAGGTTAAACATAATGATGTCAAGAGTTTTATACTTTAACTAATATATATTCTCAAAATTATCAAAATATATATATATATATATTCTCAAAAAAAAAAAAACTAATATATATATATATATTTTATTAAAAATATCTAAAGTTTAAATCTCTCATCACTTAAGTATGGAATTATAAAAGGAAAAGTAAAAGAAAAAAGGTTTAACACGGCGACTTTGAAAATTGAGTACTATGTGATACAGATTATTTTGCTTATGCTAATTATTTTACAAAACTATAGTTATACCTTTAAAATGGATATTTTAAAAAATTTATACCTCAAATTTTCATATGAAAAACTAAACTGAGACAAACGGAGTGACTTCGTGAAAGATGCAAATAAAGATTCAAAGAAAAAAGTTTACTAAAAAAAAGCCTTTGAGAACATGAAATAAGTTTTGCATATAAACTAAAAAGAATAAATAAAAGGAAAATGAGTAACGAGCGAGCACATAATAACAAGAATATTATAATCTGATTTATTTTTCAACGTTAATAACACATAACATGATAGAGTAGAATACATTACAATTTACCAATGGCAAGGAAGAAAGATTTCTTCAACCACCAAGCCTTACTTGAACTTCTTTTTCTCCAATGGGAAGCGTGACATGATCTAAAGGAGGAATGCTAAATAGTAAATATATCACCAATTCTTTCTACAGAAAATTTCTCAGCCTTGAAATTTAACTGACAAAGAATTAAGAGAGAGAGAGCCACTAAGACCCACCACTTAAAAACAGTTAATAAAATGCGTCTAGAAGAAGCATAAGAGAGAAGTAAGGAAAATAACAATGGAGGAAACAAATGGGTTCAATTTCAAATGCAGAGAGTTAGATGTGGTAAACCCTGGAGGGTTGTAATAGTAATATGGAAAGTAAGGAACAATTGGGTTTGGGGGTGATAGGTACGGTTTTGGTCCATTTGGTGAAAATGGTTCCACTGTAGGCCCTGATGGTGGTGGTGGTGTGTAACAATTACCAGGACACGGAAGTTGTGGTGGCGGCGGGCATTCCTGGAGTTCTGGTGGCGGCAGAGCAGGCGGTGGCGGTGGCGGGTACTCAACCACTGGTGGTGGTGGTGGTGGTGTTGATGGCACAGGACATGGGTTTTCACATTCATTGCACACTGTGCATGCTATTTGGTCTTTTATGGATACTGTTTGGTTTTTATTGGAATCTGTTGTTGTTGTTGTTGGAGTTGATGGTGTGGCTAAGGAGAGGTTGCAGTGTAAGATGATAAGAAGGAGAGTGAAAAGTGAAGGTAACATTTTTGTGGGGTTTGCAATTCCTTTGTTTGAATACTGTTTCATCAAATTTCAGACCAAAGTGGTAGAAAGAGTGAGAAATTGGGTTGAGGGAGAGAAATATAAAGACAATGTGGGCTTGGTTGTGACGGAGAGGGAGAGGGAGAGGGAGATGGAGATAGGAGCGTGCATGTGTACGTATTGGTGACCGCACCATTTGTCGGTGTTTTATCTTCTATGATATTGGTACCACCAGCGTTAGTAACAAAAAAAAATGAATAAAAATTATTAATCCTAAAAGATAGAAAAAGAAGATTGCCCTAATTTCATCCACATTTTGCATGATTTTTTTATCACTACAAGAGAACAAACAGAACTGAGGCAGCGTCGACTGCTTGAAGTTCTTGGTCCTACTAGTAATTCTTATGTGAAAAACAATGTTGTTAAATTCTACAAAACTGCAAGTGAATGCAGTTTGCCAATTTCTCATCACTGCATCTCAAACCCTCTTTTTCTTTAAAAATAGAAATGTCTTAAAAAGATTTATGCTAATAATAAAACATTAAGGACAAAACTTAAGTTTCTTAGGTATGCGCGTATAGACATATAATACTGTGGGAGGGGTAAGATCGAGTATGGAATGGAGCCCGTGGGCCAAGTCCAAGAAAGGGGCGAAGGGCCCATCCACGCACTAGTCTTTACCTAACATGTGGATGAGAATTTGAGGAGGGACCACAAAGAGGCTGACCTTCCCGAAGGGCAAGTGTTCCTTGAGAATTGCTAAGCGGACCACTTGCACTAGATGACCAAAGGCCGAAGAATATGGTAGAGGCGTGCGAGCAAATAAGAAGTGAAGTATCCAAACAGACAAAGTAATTATCACCCCCGCATTCAATGCATTGCACACTCTACCACTTCCAGCAAAACCTTGATGAGATAAGCATCTAAAGGAAAGTCAGTGACTCTACAAGTAGAGGGCTCAGATGTAATTCAGCTAACTATATATAGAAAGGAAGTACCCAACAGAAAGGGGACGAAAGATTGAAAGGAAATATTGATATTGTGTAACACTATCTTGTAATCAAGACTTGAACAATCTATGAACAAATGCTCTTCGGTCAGACCTGAGGAAGTGTTAATTCTAGAAATCTGTTCTTCTATTTTGAATCGTTTAACTTTTACCATCCACCTAAAGCTAAAATCATACTAACACATTGAAGTTGACCTCAAAAGCCCATTTCTCTAACAAATTAATTGTATTGGGCCGTCTAACCTAAATTCTCTACTTTAAGTGGGCTTAGCTTGTTGGGCTCGCCTACAAATACATTTTTTAAATTAAATTTAAGCACATGACTATATTGATCAATACAATATAAATCATGTTAACTTTATCAAAGAGAAGTAAATACAATTCAAGTATATGTTTGAATTTAATTAAGAAATATAATGTATAAAATTTGCCCAAACTTTAAACGTGTCATGGCGACTCTAGTTGTCTTTGAAACTTCGACACTCATTTTATTACTTTTTAAGAGGGATTTAAGCATACAACTCTAAACGGGTAAGATTAGTCCTTTATAACCTCACAAGTTGCCTCCATTAAACACATCTGCAATTGAAATGCCAATGCTTCTTTAATACTAAGAAATTACGTGACAACAAAGGTCACAATTAGAACTTCATAGCTACTGCACTAATTGAATATAATAATAATAGGGAAAAGTTTCGATTTAATTTGGTTTGAACCCCATCTCTCCATCCCCCACTATATACTATCTACTTATCTTAAAAATAACTATATACAACCCACTTTATTTTAAAAATAAAATAAAATAAAAGAGAGCAAATTTTACCATGGGAATGGATGAACCAACGACATTAAATTATAAAGATCTTGACCTCATGACTGTTTTTAATATAATTAAACCAAATGTGCGAGTAGATCAGTCACAAGATCCAAAGTACGGAAGAAGGATGAAAAATAACGTGTCCTTTTTCTTTTTTGGAGAAAAATAATGTGTCCCTTAAGCCCATAACGTGAGCGAGATATCTGGCCTACCAAAGAATAAAATAAAATGAAAGGACCAAGATTCAAACAAATGAGTTGATGTTGTAAATGAGCTTAAGTGAAGGAAAGTGGGCCTCAAAAATAGAATTTTGAGTTAATCAGAAATAAAAGGCCGTTTGGTAATGTTATTGTAGTAACATTATTTAAGTGTTGTGAAAATACGTGCTTTGTTATTTAAACAACGAAAACTGTTGTTTAAACTACTCAACCAAACAGCTCCAAAATTTTCCACAATATACCATAACCCCTCACAAATGAATGCAAATTTTTTATCTCACTTTTTGTGTTTCACCTATACTCTACCAAACACAATATGTCACATGTGAGATTTTTTTACCTTTATATTTTTTTTTTTTGGTTAAAAGGAAGCTTCATTAACAAAACTAACCGGCCTCAAAAACTGAGGGAACAAAGCGATCGTACAACATTCCAGCCGAATCAAGGCTGAGCAAGAGAGTTACATCAGAAGGGGGGGCAAGAAAAATGATAAAATCTTGACTAAGGAGAGCACTTCGTCTAGCAAGGGCGTTGGCACATTTATTCGCCTCTCTATAACAATGTCTAATCCTAACTTGGGGAATATCTTTTAAAAACTTGCTACAATCAGCCACCAAAACATCAATACCATTAGGATGATCTAGTTCCTTCTTCATAAGATCCACACCCAATTTTGAGTCAAGCTCAATTTCAACTGCTGGAAGTTTAAGAGTAATACACAAGCAAATGCCATCACGAAGGGCCCAAAGTTCTGCAGCAACACTTGTTGTAGACCCGATAGCTCGTGCAAATCCTTTGACCCATTCTCCCTTATCATTCCGAATTATACCACCTCCGCTAGCCAAACCGAGATTCCCCAATGAAGATCCATCTGTATTCAACTTGAACCAGCTAAGAGGAGGAAGGTGCCAACGAACCTGAATTTTTGTTTTAGCTCTTATCAGCTTCCCATTAATTCCTAGGTGAAGAAATTCAGCTGCTTTGGCTACGGCTTCAGTTTGAGTCAAGCTCAATTTCAATCGCTGGAAGTTTAAGAGTAATACACAAGCGAATGCCATCACGAAAGGCCCAAAGTTCTGCAGCAACACTTGTTGTAGACCCGATAGCTCGTGCAAATCCTTTGACCCATTCTCCCTTATCATTGTGAATTATACCACCTCCGCCAGCCAGACCGGGATTCCCCAATGAAGATCCATCTGTATTTAACTTGAACCAGCTAAGAGGAGGAAGGTGCCAACGAACCTGAATTTTTATTTTAGCTCTTATCAGCTTCCCATTAATTCCTAGGTGAAGAAATTCAGCTGCTTTGGCTACGGCTTCAGTTTTGGAATCTTTTTGGAGATGAGGTCTTCCAAAGACAGTGTTGTTGCGGTGAAGCCAAATAGTCCAAAGAGCGAAAGGAAAGAGTATACCCCACTCCATACTCGAAGAGCTGCTAGACTTGGAGCTTTGACAGTTAAGCTTCAGCCACTCCACCACATTAGTATCATAAAATAAGCTTCTTTGGATCAGTGGAGAAAAGGAGTTCCAATACCTTTGTGCCATGGGGCAGTCTCTTAAGGTATGAATAATAGTTTCAGGAGCATTATTGCATATAGGACATAGAAAAGGAACATCCATACCTCTCTTTGCAAGAATGGCTCGGACTGGTATACTTTGATGACAACATTGCCAGAGAAAATGTTTTATCTTTGGAAGGGATTGCACTTTCCACACCCAATTTCCTCTGAAAATCTGATTCGCCTTATAGTTGCCAACCAAATTTGCAAAGCGATATGCCTCCCTCAACTTGAACTCGCCATTGGGAGAGGAGAACCAAGAGAGCCAATCCTCACTATGGTTTGAGAAAGGGATAGGGGTTGCTTTTATTTCCAAAAGAATTGAGGCAGGGAGATCAAAGGATAATCTCGTTCATCTCCATCCAAGGAAGCTAGCAATATCCATCACCTTAAGATTCTCTTCACCTTTGTTCAGAGGTCCAGAAATCAGACTTCTCAAAGGACCTTTGTTCAACCACTTATCAAACCAGAGAGATAAGGAGCTATCCTTCTCAGCTATCCACTTGGAACCTTTTGAAAAAATTTCCTCGCCTTTTCTAAGACCAACCCAAGTAGATGAGCACGAAGTAAGGGTTGTTGCGCTTCTAAAACTTCTACGATAAGCTCGGTACTTGTTTGATAACACTCTTACCCATAAAGAGGATTTTTCCGAGTGAAACCTCCAATTAAGCTTCACAAGAAGGGCAGTATTTTTCGGCTTGGCTGCTTGAATACTTAGGCCACCTTCCTCGTTTGCTTTTGTGATTTTGTTCCAGCCAATGAGATGGACCTTTTTCTTGTTCTCAGATGAACCCCAGATAAAATTTATGTTCAGCTTATCTATTCCCTGAAGAATTTTAGGAGGTAGAGCTGTGCATTGCATCACATAGTTAGGAATCGTGGAGGTGGCCGATTGAGTAAGAACGACTCTGCCCACAGGAGATAAAAGGTTGGCTTTCCAACCGGCCAACTTGCTCTGAATACAGTCCAAAATAAAACCAAAATCTTGCTGAGAACCTTTATGTTTAATGGGAAAACCCAAGTATTTTCCAAGGGAGGGGGTAGACCTGAATCCCAGCACATCACCTAGCTCAATCCTTGTATTCTAATCTACATTGGGAGAGAAAAAGACACGAGACTTCTCACCACTAATTTTCTGCCCCGAAATCTCACAAAAGGAGTCCAAAACATCCTTAATGGCAACACAATTTTTCCGGTCAGCTTTGGCGAACAACATGAGGTCATCAACAAAAAATACCTGTGAGAAGCTTTAATTGGATTCCAAAGATTCTCCCGACATTTCCCCTCAATCAAAGCCCCGAGGACTTCCATACATAAGATAAAAAGATAAGGCAATAGAGGGTCACCTTGATGAAGCCCTCTTGAAGGTTGAAAAGCATCCAGTGCCCCTCCATTAAACAAAATAGAGATAGAGGTGGTGGAGACACAGCTCATGATTAGAGAAATCGATTGATCAGGGAAGTTGAAAAGATTCAAAGTATCTCTAATGAAACTCCATTCAAGACGATCATAAGCCTTCTCTAAGTCAAGTTTAATTGCCATAACACCTGTTCTGCCCTTTTTCTTTGACATTGTGTGGATTAACTCTTGGACTATAATTGCATTATCCAAGCCCTTCCTTCCTGGGACAAATGCTGCTTGGAGCGGAGAAATTAAACCAGACAAAAAGGGACGGATCCGGTTAACAATAATCTTGGTCACTATCTTGTAGATCGTATTACACAAGCTAATTGGTCGGTAGTTGGACAAAGACTCAGGGCTTCTGCATTTAGGAATGAGGGTAATGAGGGTTTGGTTCATATAGTCTATAAATAGCCCCTGAAGGGAAATCTCTTTAACCTTCTCTCTCACAAAGTCACCAACAATCAACCAGAAGCACTGGAAAAACCCCGCATGGAGAACGTCTGGGCCAGGAGCTTTAAAGGGTTTAAGCGCCCAAAGACCCTCAGAGATCTCCCTGTCTGTGATTGGAGCATTTAGAATGAGATTAGCTTCTGTATTAAGGCGAGTATTCCAAACAGGGGGGTCCCATACAGCCAGGAAAGAGCTGGCCTGACCTGAGGTGAAGAGATCCAAGAAACCTTGCCTGATAAAATCCACAATCTCTATTTCCCCATTTAGCCAATTGTCCATTCTGTCCTTCATACAGATAATTCTATTCCGCTTCCAACGCACAAGAGCTGAAGTATGATAGAAGGAAGTATTTCTATCTCCCTCCACCAACCAAAGAATCCGAGCCTTCATAGCCCAGAATTCCTCCTTGATTTTAGCCACCTCAACATATTCAAATCTCAGCTTCCTTTCCAGATCAACCAGGAAAGCATTGGGTCTTAGAGACATACTAACTTGAATCCCTTTAAGTCTGGCTAGGATCCTTCTCTTCCTATGAAATAAGTTGCCAAAATGATTTTTGTTCCAGCTTTGCGCCTTGGAAGAGAAAATTGACATTGGTTAAGCAAAGTATAGTTTTTGAAAAATAGTTATCTAGTGATCTTGTCCAACACTTGCCCCTCACTTGGTCAAGCAAGATTGCGAACCTAAGAAAAATTTGTTAGAGTCGCACTCTCCTATACCCATCCACTGAGCCCTTTCATATAAGGATCTTAACCCACTAGATTTTACACCAAATTCTCATATTGAAGAGCTAAAGAGCAACCCTTTAATTCTAGAGCAAAAACGCATTTGTTCTATCTACCTTCACCCTCTCAAATTTACAAATACTTTAAAAAGAGATTAAAACTACACACATACGAAAGCCTTGAGTGTTCTTTGTTGTTGTTCAGTGCTGAAAACCATTGGAGCAATCCCAAACTTTCAAAAGGTCTTGGAGTGACAAAGGAGTGTTGCGATTAGCAACTCAATATATAGAAACCAGTGACGTGTAAGGAAAAAAGATTGGTACAATTAGTTGTGACATGAATAAAAACCTCGAATATGTTGTCATTTATATAGCTTGAAGGGTTTGTAAATGAGATGAATTACAACTATCCTTGTTAATAAAATTAGCTCTAGACCCCAGAGAATTGTTTGCTCAGTTTTAAGTTTTTATCTTCATAAACACTTCGCCGTGTTTGATTTGAATTTGCTATTATAATCGTGTATCTATGCATATGTTAATTGGCTAATCGTAATAACAATTAAGACTTAATTGTGTAGATAAGTTAATATCGACATAAGCCATTAAATTCAAAAAATGGGGTGATCATGCTAAATCTTTGTTGCATTTCAAGACCCATTGCCGGGGCAGTGTCCAAAGATATGCTAATACCTTCACAACATTAATAATATATTTTTTAAAACCTTTCATTAAAAAGAAGAAAAGAAAAACACCAGTAGATATTGGCTTTCTAAAATTACAAAAGCCATTTTGTTTAGTACAACACCTCAAAACCATTCACCACGAAGCTCTCTAAGAACCCGTCCGTGTGGAAGATCCGGGTCTCCACGCATAGCATTCTGCCTCCAAATCTGAACGGCTCTCTTAAGCGCCTCCTCCGCCGTGTCAAGCTGCTCCGGCCTCCACCCAATCACATCTCCCCTAACCTCAAATTTCGAAGCATTAGCTGTCCCATCAGTTACCCTTGTAATAGGCTTTCTTGTATCAACCATTTTGATCTCTGACAAAGGCGAGGCCTTGTGATGCTTGTAGTATTCTCTGTCATCTTCAGCTTGTCTCTCTCTGTCACACTGCTCTTTTTCTTTTTCCTCTGGCCATGGTGTGCCGTCAAGCCCTGCACAACTCACTTCTTCTAGGCTCGTTGCATGGCTACGCTTTTGCTGAGTGATGGGGTTCGATGCTTGGCTCAAACCAGTGCTCTCTAGCCTCGGCGGAGAACCATAACTATAAGGCGTTCCAGGAGGCACTAATGGTCCCGTTTCTTTACTGGGTTTGAGTTCTATTTCTTGATTCTCAGTATCAGCATCCACCACGTTTCCTTGGCCCTATGAATTTCATATATGAATTTGTGAATAACAAATTCTCAAACTTAATTTACATATTTCAAGTTTAAGCTCGGAGAGAAAAGAATCCTGAAAAGAAGTTCCTTCATTTGGTTTAACTTAGAAAGTTATTGAGTTCGTTTTTAAACTTATAAAGTTATGTTAATGGTATAATTGACACTTTTCGAATATTGGAACAAATAAAAGATAAATAGAATGATTAAAATTGACACTGCATAAATTTTCCAAAAACAAGATTACAGTTGTACGCTAGGTTTCAATTAAATTCAAACATATATATGTATTGCATTTTTTGATGAATAAAAAAATGGATAGGGGCTGATCTGAGTTGGCAATACATATATATGTATTGCATTTAATTGATGATAACCCTGTTTGTGTACAGTAGCACTGTTTATATTTTAATTTTCCCTAAATTTAATTAGAAACTTGATTTACCTAAATTTTAGCCTGGCATATTTAAATAAATTTATTTAGTATATCCATTCACTTTTTTTTTTCTTTTTTTTTTGGCTCAAGCGTGAATTATTTATATATTTATTTATAATAATTTGATTGTTAGAAATCTTTATTGAAGAGACTATAAGGCATAAGCTATAAGTTGAGCTATATTTATTTATTTAT
>JARYZH020003135.1:0-12120 GCA_030021035.2 Notholithocarpus densiflorus
TTCAATTTTGCGGGCTTTGGATAGAGATGGAAGTTGGCCCAGTTCTTTGGTTTCTCCCCTCTTTCAGGTTGAGCAATAAAGTATTTATTCAGCAAAAAAAAAAAAAATCCATTGAAAACATGATTGTTTACCTGTTTCTTAGGAGAAACCCGAGTTAGAAAAAGCTCTCTTGGTACTCTAACATAAACAATGACCTTTTAGGCTTTTGATTAGTTTTGGTACAGAACTCCTTATAACCAAAAATGTTTCTAATAAGTTGAGCATTCATCACGGGGAAGAAGATTTTCAAAAAAGAAGGGTATTCCATGATTTTCACTTTCTAGTTTAACTCCTTTTTCTAGAACTCACTAGCTAGTGCAATGATCAAAATAGGTGCTGCACTTAAATTTATATAGGCCTGAAGGTATGTTTTCATATGCTTCCTATGTAGCATCTAAGTTGTAAAATTTATTCATTAAGACATGATATGCTCAAAATTCAAGCCCAACGACTATAACTTTATTGTTCCTAATTCTCCATATTTGCAAAGATATTGTAAGATCATCTGCCTAAATTAGCTAAAACTCATGACCTTGCATGGATT
Source organism: Notholithocarpus densiflorus (assembly GCA_030021035.2). Classification (NCBI taxonomy): domain Eukaryota; kingdom Viridiplantae; phylum Streptophyta; class Magnoliopsida; order Fagales; family Fagaceae; genus Notholithocarpus; species Notholithocarpus densiflorus. The sequence continues at coordinate 584 of JARYZH020003135.1, forward strand.
ATTTTTCAATTGCACACCAATTTTTCCGTCTTAAGCTTACACAAGAGACAAGTAATTATGCTTATAAGGTGAGGAATAAAATTGGATTGATGTTCAATACTTGTGCATGTATTCATTAAAAAGGCATGAGGTTTATTGGAGTGCATGGAACCAAAAAAAAAAAAAAAAACTATTCCAAATTAATTAGAATTTGAAATATATGGATCAAATTTATATCAATTGATTTATATTTTATGTAGGTGAGATTTAATCACCCATCCATTATTCAAACAAATTTATTGGTTAAAGTAACTTGAACCCATTTATATACTTAATTAAACTTTAATTTGTTAAGAGCCTTGTAGCTCAACTAGTACCTTGAAATTGGATTGTATAAATTAGTAAATAGATTCATATGATATCAAAATATTATTTGTGGTTTATTGATAATATATAAATAGTTTATTCATAATAAAATTCAACGAATTATAAAAGGATAAAAAAAATTTAGTCATGATTTTATTATATATAGAAAAAGAATAAGTGGATCAAGTAGCTCATAGTTAAAGATCAAACTTAAATTTCTAGGCAAGTGATCAAAATCGAATGCTTCTGGACTTAATGACTGAAGTTTGAGTTTGCATAAACATTGAAAATGAATTGCTCAAAGACATATCACCTACAATCTCTACTCTATAGCATTAGGTGAAGAAAAATTTTTCAGGTAATCTATATATATAATAATAGGTGAAGCTAAGAAAAAGTCAAATTAGAATTCCAAATTAAAGTTCCAATTTTGCACCATATGTCTAGATTTATGCAGGAACCACATCATAATTATTCTTTAGATTCAAAATTAGATTTCAATTGTGAGCTAATTTTTTGCCATGTGTCCCAAAATTTTTTTGTGTGTGCCAAATGTGGGGACCACACCATAAATATCCATCAAAGTATTCATTGTGAATAAACAATTTTGATTCAATGAATGAAATTTTTTAGTCATCTGCTTCAATCTTGATGCAATATCTATGGCTAAGATGTTCTTGAAAGAATAAAATGTAGCTACATCCCCCTTCACTCTCTCCCTTTCAATTTTCCACTCTCAAGTCACAACCCTCATTTAGCTTATCTACTTCTTCCATCTTGTGCCAAAAATGAAATCCAAGGATCACATTACTAACATTCAGATGTAATCACCAAACTAACTCAAACTCATCTCCTTTCTCACAAAGACTTCAACCTGCCATTAGAATTTGTGTTGTAACTTGAATTTTCGCTCTATATCATTTTTATTTTTATTACCATATGCTCTATTCCATTATCTCCGTGTTTATTATTATTATATTTAAGAATTGTATTCCACTTATAACATTCATTTTTTTTTTTTCAATATCAAAATCTTTGGTTTTGGCATATACGGTTCATACTAATTTTATGATACTATTACAAGATAAGCAAGGAAAGACCCATCTTGCTAAGTTTTATGTTCCTTTCAAGGATTCTGAGAAACACAATGTCAAATACAAGGTAGGATCTTCATCTTTTACTTTTTAATTAGATCTTTTTAATTTCATTGTGTTAGTATTATTTTTTGGGGAAGGTGAATTTTTTTAGGTATTAAATTCGGTGGGTTTTGTAGGTTCATCGATTGTTTCTGTAATGGTAAATAGAGATTTGAAGCTCATTATTTTGTTGAGGTAAAAGTTTTTGTACTTTGACTTTAGTTACTATTATATTCTTTATATTCGTGTATTATTCATGTATCTGTATTTGTAACACTTGGGTACAAATCATCAAAATCCTCCGGAACAAAGCTCTATGTGAAAAATATATTTTGCTCTTCTTCTAACCTCTTCCATGACTTCTACTAAATGATAGCAGGATTAATCTAAAATATCGGTATTACATTGCAATTGTGCACAAGAGTTTCATGTTGTGATTAACAAGAAACTGTCGCCTATCATGCGAGCATGTGATTAGTAAAATACAATATAAAATATAAGCCTTTGATTTTATGTTTTCTTCTACACATAAACATAAATTTTAGAAATCTATATTATTTATGTAATAAATAATGTTAATATGGTTCTAAAAATTATACACGTTCCTAAATTATGTTCATTTAAATTAATTTAGATTCATGATAAAATAACCCAATAATAAACAAATTATTATTAAATTAGGTTTGAATATTTTTTTTATTCTCAATTAAATGTGAGTTAATCACATTCAAGCTTAACACAAATCCCATCTCTTAGCCTCCCTCTACGGTCTACCCCTCCAAACCCTTTTTCTTCACTCCTGCAATGGTTGCCTAATAATTGATTGGACGCACTTTAGCGCCGCACATGATCTCACATAGGTCCTCCTCATCCACAACCATGGACTTGATTGTAATTTTATTTATTTTATTTTTCTTCTTTTACGTTGTTGCTTCTTACTCTATATGCTTTTAAGTGCTTAAATTTTGCTGGGTTTGTGTTTGTGGGTGTTTTTCCTTTGTTTGCCTTTAGATGTAATAATTAGAAAATTTGTGACCTTTTGTAATAATAATTTTTTTTAGTCTATTTCACTTTCTATAGTATTGTTAACATCTTTAAAAATATATATATATATATATATTTAATTTGCACGGCATTCTCACAACTCTAGAAACTAATACCTTTCTCCTGGCTCATCAGATAACCACTTCATATATATAAATCATTATAGTAAATCCCAAATATTTTACTTCACATCTTCTCCATTTTAATTAATCAGAATTACAAAAATTTCTGAGCTTATTGATAGGTTAATAGACATTTACTTTAATAATTCTCTATGATGGATTGCCAATGGATTTTTTGTTTAATTCATCTCTTACAATGTTCAAATATATAGTTGTTGAGGATGAAGGAGATAATGTTGTTCAACATATTCCAACATGTGACAAAAAACCAAAATCTGAATTAGAACTAATAATGCAAACTACAATGTCATTGGTAGAAATTAAAGCATTGGAAGCAGGAACGGAGCCAAACTTTCAACCAAGTGGGGGCAAAAGTTCAAAGAAAAAAATCCTGAAATTCCAAACTAGCATATTTAGTGTTAACAAACAATAAAGTAAAATATACAAAATAGCCATTTTTTAAAACATTTCACTGTAATTATTTATCAAAAGGTCTCAACGTCTTTTAAATCTCAAAAGTATTTTATTATTTATTTCATACTAAAATGTCAGAAGTTTTCCTTGCAATGTATAAAATTCAAACTAGCATCTCTTCCTATATTAAAAAAAAAAAAATCAAATATTACAATTGATTAGACTAAGTGTTGGTTTGGATATGGATAAAAATGCTCGCGTCTATGTTTTCCTCTCCTGTTCATGGGACATGAACAATGTATTATGGCAAATGTACAGTACTTTTAGCCTGAACAATAACTTTTTTATTATTTTTAGTTTTTAATTTTCAATTTTTAGCAAAATAAGCGGTATTTAAACGTGCCCTAAGGTTTTGTTTTCTTATTTTTATATATGTGTTTTGCCTTTGAATCTATCTTTCATAAAAATCTCAATTAAAAGACAAAGCCACAGGTCCACACCACAGATCCATTATCGCCCATTTAAATAATACACTACTGTACTGTATCATTAAATTAACCAATCAAATGGCCGCACTTTACTATTTCTACTGTTAAAACAAGAGGCAATAACTTTACTTGTTGTAAAGTCAAAACAGATGGAGATAGAGTCACTGAGTTAGAGATGGGAGAGAGATCAAATTTTGAGAATCTTTAGATTTAAGAGAGAAAAAAACGAGAAACAAAGGAGAGAGAGTCAGAGATGGGAGAGATGAAATACCAAAGAAGGAGAGCAAGTTGTGTAACAACTGCAACTTGTGACGCATACGGCATATCTAATCGGATATCTCCGATCAGTTTTGGTGGCCAGGGCATGGTAAGACTATGCCTGCTGTTGCTGGTGGCGGCGTGGCATCACTGTCCAGAGCAAAGGAGGCGTGACTCATGAGACACGCTCTCTCACAGTCTCACTTGCTATTAGATTTTAATTTCAATTTAGGGTTTTTTTGTGTGGTAAATTTGAAGAGTTTTTACGGACTGGATTTTTTTGTTTTTATTTTTGTTTTTGAAAGGCTTAAACTATGGGTTTGTTGATAAATTTGTTGTTGTTGTTTGGGCTATTTAGATTAATTTTTGTGGTTGTTATTTGGGCTATTTTTTGGGTTTAGAGGGTCGAAGAAACTGTAGGGGGGGGCAAAGTTTTGTTTCGATGGGCTCAAATTCTAAATAAACCTTAATTATACCTACTATTTTGAAAAAAAGTAAAAAATTGAGGGCCAATGAATGGCTCCGTCCCTGATTGGAAGGCTCAGGAGAAGTAAAGGTTTCCTTTGAATTATTTCAAATACATCTTTATTATGCAAACTAAAACTAACCCAATAAATGATTTTGTAGGACAGGTTTCTTATTTGCTACGCTGATATTGTAAACATAGAAGTAGAAATTGGGTGGAATTATACCTCATGTCAGCTTTGCAAATGAAAAGTAAAGCAGCAAAATAATATGTTTTTGTGTGCTAGGTGACCATTATTCATTACTTATATTATACAGCTATGAAAATGATTGCATAGGAAACCAAAATGATAATTGCTTTAATTATAGATGTAAAAATAAGCTTATTACATTTTTTTTTTTTCTTTCATTACTATATTCAGTTAATTCCAAGTGAAAGATGACAACTTCTTTTGTTCTTTTTGATAAAGAAGTAGAAAAAATAATTCAGAAAATTACTCTGAAACTTTCTTCAAAAGTATCTAATCTAAATTCTTAACCAATTTTAATTTTAGTTTAATTATTCAAATTTTTCAATATCCTTCATTTAATAGTTGTATATGTTTAAGCAAAGTGCAAGAAACTGACAAAACAATAAGCTCTTACTATGAAACAAAGGCCAAAACCAAAATCTCAAATTGTGGTCAATAGTCAATCATAGAAACATTATGACAAAAATATAGAGAGCAACTCCAACAATCACCATTAATATGAACCGTGCAACAATCTAATTGAATTCCAAAAAAAGCAAAATATGTATGAGTAGTTCTAAAATGATAAAACCTTGAATATATCCATGTCATAATTAAATTACATTAACTAATGTTCTATATGTTTAATAACCCATACCACCACTACAATTGACAAGTCACGTGCGTAAGCACGGGGTTACATACTAGTATATATTATAAACCAAAACTTAGAAAAAATTCAATTAAATTATCAATTTTGTGCCATGTGTCACATCTAATTTTTAATTTTTTGTGCCAAGTGAATTATCTATATATATAATAATAGGTAAAGCTGAGAGAAACTCAAATTAGAATTCCAAATTAGAGTTTCAATTTTGAGTCATGTGTCCTAAATTATTTATTCTTAAAGAGTTTTATTTCTTAATTTTAGAATAAAATGTGGGACCACATTATAAATATTTATCTAAATGAGTTATTAAGTACAAAAATCAAAGAGATTAGATTAAATGAATCGTAAAAAAAAAAAAAAGTACTTCACAATAATAAATAAATAAATAAACATAAACAATTTACATTTTATACCTAATAATATCCTTATAAATTTTTTTTAAAGAGTTAACAAAATATAAAAATGACTATTAATAGTATTTAAATTATATATATATGAATTATATTATGCATCTTATTGTATATCTTTAAGTGTATTCATGCATATGCATGAGGTTACAAGCTAGTTGAGTATAAAAATCGAAGAGTCCAAATCCAACTAATTCTAAATTAGATTTCAATTGGAGTTTAATTTTGCGCCACGTGTCTATCTAATTTTTTAATTTTTGTGGCAAGTAAATTGTTGGGTGTAAAAACCGAAAAGTCTAAATCCATGTATAATTTGACCATTTTCTCAAAAAATGTATAATTTAAACCATATAATTGTGATTGTTTTTAATTTGTACATGTGCATATGCACGGGATTACACACTAGTATGTATATAAAAAATGACAGCTTTGTTAGTAAAATATTAGTATTCCAGAATCTTGTATCAGGCAAATATAATAATAAGAGCAATAGAGATCTAAAAACAAAGGTAAGCATGTTAGCAAATGTTATTTATATCAATTCATTCGTATAGGACACACAAGAAAACAAAGAGTTGCACAAAAATAAATACCACTAGAATTATCTCTATCCAACAAAGGAAGCCATCCATTACCTCTAATACCAGAGAAAGATTAATGTCATTTTCTCTCAAAAAGAAAGTCTAGTACAAGGCTGACTAATGATCTGCCTGTGCAATTTTGAGATACATTCATTATTTTAACATAGTAACAAAATTTCCACAATAAAGCCCCTAATCTCTAGAAGATAAAATCAGCATTCTTGTTTCACTGCCAAAGTTGTCACCCTTATTAGATGATAATTGATGAGTGTAAATTTGTAACAATCGTCTATTACTAGAGGCTGAGATGGGTTGCCTCAGATCCAGGGAAGTCTAAGTAATAAGTGAAAAAAGGTGCCATCTTTTCTAGGGTTTTCCTGTGATTCTTGGGACTTTGTGTTTCTTTTTCATGACACCCTTTTTTCTCTCTATCTTTCTTATGTTACGGGGATAAGGGGTTGGTTTCAAATTTAATTAATTCAATGTTGTTTCGTTATCACAATTTTTATTTTTTATTTTTTATTTGGCTTTTGTATGTGTGTGTGTCCAATTAAAGTTGTTTTCTTTTGTTTCTGGGTGTTTCTCTCTCATTGTAGTTGATGATGGAAGTAGATAAAGAAGAGTCCAGAGATGAAGTTGATAAGGCCCCCAACTGAAACAGGTCTATGCTATCCATTTTAGGTTTATATTTCTATATATGGAAGTTGGGGATCCCTTGTTGGTTATGTGTTGACCAGATCTGACTTTTACTACCCATTTCCCTATCACAACCTTTTTAGCTCAACCCACAAAGCAAAGCAAGGTAAAGTTTGCATCATAAGTCATAACCTGAATTTTAGGCAATGGGGGGAATTAATGGTGTGTTGAGACTCGCCATTCACATTCCAATATCATTCTTATTAATCAAAAGAAAAGAAGGTAATGGATTAGTAGTTGAAAAATGACAGGCTGTGAAGGTTTGGGGGGTAACTTTTTGTACTACTGCTGCTGCTGCTTAGATAAGGGTTTTGATTTTGATGGAGGAGATGTCTCCGGCGGTCACGGTGCCATTTAGAGTAGGTAACTCAGTCTCAGTGTGTGATAACCCGACCATAGCTACCCACATAGATATCAGTAGTACACTTAAGCTAATGGCAGACACGGCTGGTCTATTATCTGATTCTGTTGCTGCTGGTGATGTGGTGGACTGTACTTGTGGTAATTTGGTGAATGAAGTTAAGGTGTTGGATAACGTATCTCAAAATGAAACCAATTGGGCTGCTGCTGCTGCTGATCATGATAACGGTGTGATAGCCCGTGGAAGTGAGGAAGATGATTCCTTATCATTGGAGTTGGAGGGTGATCAGATTCTTGATAGCTCTTGTTCTCTTTCTGTGGCGAGTGAGACCAGTAGTTTATGTGGAGAGGGAGAAGATATCTTTGCTCTTGATATAAGAACTCCGACTTCCATAGACATTGAGAAGAACATATGTGGTGATGTTGTTGTTGCTAAGGCCCCCAATTCAGAAGAACAAAATGATGAGACTAAGACAGAGATTGTGAGTGATCCTGTTGCTGTGCCTGGGAGCCCTGATGAAGAAGCTGGTGATGGTTCTGACCCAAAGCCATCTGCAGTCGTTCATCAGTTACCTCTGCGTCTGGAAAGAGGGGCCAGTGGAACATCATCCGGCCGCAGTGTTTTTGAGGTAGAGTTTGTGCCTCTTTGGGGATTTACATCTATGTGTGGAAGAAGACCTGAGATGGAAGATGCTTTTGCTACTGTGCCTCATTTTCTGAAGATTCCTATCCAAATGCTAATCGGTGACCGTGTATTTGATGGCATGACTAGATGTTTACCTGACCAGACTGTTCATTTCTTTGGAGTCTATGATGGCCATGGAGGGTCTCAGGTACCATTTATTTTGTTTCCCTCCTTTACATAAGCTCTCTCCTTTTCTTTTCCTTACTGTCAAATGATGCATAACGGTCTTCGTGACAAGTAATTTACTCCCATGAGGTACTAATTTGTTCAGGTTGCAAACTATTGTTGTGATCGTATCCATATGGCTTTGGCTGAGGAGATAGAATTTGTTAAGAAAGGCCTAACTGATGGAAGTATCAAGGATTGCCAAGAGCAGTGGAAAAAAGCATTCACCGATTGTTTTCTTAAGGTTGATGATGAAGTTGGAGGAAAAACTGGTCTTGAGCCTGTCGCCCCGGAAACTGTTGGTTCTACAGCTGTGGTTGCCATTATTTGTTCCTCACATATCATTGTTGCAAACTGTGGAGATTCAAGAGCAGTTCTGTGTCGTGGAAAAGAACCTATGGCATTGTCAGTTGATCATAAAGTAATAGACCTCTAATAGTAGTTTTGCATCTTTCTATAGTAATAATTGATTTTAGGAAACTGATAATCATTTAATAAATTTTTTTGTTGATATTGTTTCAGCCAAATCGAGAAGATGAATATGCTAGAATTGAGGCAGCCGGAGGCAAGGTCATACAGTGGAATGGGCATCGTGTTTTTGGAGTTCTTGCAATGTCAAGGTCTATTGGTGGGTGCTTCTTCACCATGACTTTATCCAATCTCATTGCATGTTTTGATCTTTGAGTTTCCCTGAGGTTGCCAATGCAACCAGGGGTTTCTTTTGTCAATAGCTTTGTTATAGGCTGGTTGCCCCATCGTGATGTTAATCACTAGTTACATTTTAAATAATTTGTATGGTCATATGGGATATACCAATTCTGTTCCACATGTATATTTGGATGCCAACCTGGAGTTATGTTTATGAATGTATTGCATTTTGTATGTGCCAATTTGTGGCTCACATGGTTTACAGCATTAAAATTAAGTGCAGTTGTGTGCTGAGGTGTTATGACCTCTGGAGATTCTTCCTCTAAATTTTTTGGGCTAACCTTGAGATGTAAGCTTCACTATGCCGCTGAATCAGGATACTGATTGGATTAGTCTGATTTCAACCTAAATTAATTTGTAAAGAGGGAAATGAAGGGAAACTGAAATTAGCAGATCATATTTAAGCAGTTTTTATAACTGGTTCACTTTAATTATTTCACCGTGTTATGAAAGCAACTTTTGAGTTGTCAATGAGAGTTTCTGATTCTTGTGCTCATGGAGGTGCCTTAGAAAGTTTGGAATATCTGTTATATCCTGATGAACTCTATTTTGGGTTGCATTTGATATGTGTGGACAGTTTTCTAACTTCTAAGTCTGCTAAGCTTTCATGTAAGAAGAGTGGAACATTGTGGATAGACACTATTATTTTAAACTTTTAAAAGCCTACCATCGTTCCTCAAGTATGTACTTTTAATTTGTACAAACCACGTCTTCTGTGTTAATATCCTTAAAATTTGGAAATCACGTAGAAACTAGAAACTAAATTAGCGAATGTCTTTTTCTGTGGTATTTGAAATAATTTTATTTAATCTTCAAACAAAATAAATTGCTATGACAATTTAATGTGGACAAACATCTGCGGGCTCTTCATTTCTTTTCCCCTTTTTTTCCTTCAATTTTCTGGAATAAAGGAGACCCGTTATGGAATCTTTTTTAAAGAAAATTTTACACTTACACAACTATATAGGCAGAAGGCTGCAGGTTTTGTGCATTGAACATTATCAGCTTTTCTCTTTTCCCATAAGGCTGCAACTTGCAAGTTTTGCATTCATCTCAAACTAAAATTGAAGTTAAGGAATGTAGCATTTTCCAATGGGAGCGATAAGGTTAAAGTCAATCCCTATTCGACTTTGAGAATTATCCAATATATATACCCTTCTTCTTATATGCAAAATTGGCATTCTCTATTAAGCATTCTTAAGCCTATATATATTCTATTATGCATTTATGCTCATAACTCATAAGAAAACACAATCAAACACATCCAATTTAATGGATTCTTATATTTTTCTATGGAGCCAAGCCGAATCAAGTCACAAACCACTCAAACTTTTCATTTTTAAAAATCAACAAATTGTGAAATGAGATTGGGTTTAGCCATTGTGAATGATCTCGAATGAGCCTTTCAGCCTATCTTAACTTGACTCAATCTTAGAGCATTTTGCTTAGACACACTCTGATAAATATTATTAGTATCACAGCCTTTTCTCATTTTCAAGGGATATTTGAATGACTATATTTTCTTATAAGAAGGAAGAGGCTCAAGTCCTGGGTTCAAAAATTCTATTGAGTTTTGATACGGGTTCTTTGAGATTTTTTAGTGCCTTGGATGAGATTCTTTATTTTTCAAATTATACTTTTTTTCTCCCCCCAAAAAAAAACCTGAGTATTCATAGTCTTGCTTGCCATCTCAAAGTGCTGAATATGCATTCTACCTTGTCATTTTGACTTTCATGTTGAATCTTGAAGGAGCCTCTAATTGTCAATCTTTGAGCAATTTAAGTCCTATTGACAAAATGGAAAGAAATTTTTTAAGAAGAGTGACATTTTGCTCATATTGGCTTGAAACAGTTACAAATCTCAAAAATAAGATTGGCTTTGATGTTCATTTTGAGGGAACCTTATGTGCATGAATCTTGGTTCATATTCAACATACTACGTGAGAAGAAATGGAACTTGATTATAGATCATATCTTTTGTCAATTGCCATCATGCGATCACAATTTAAAGCACATGAAATATGCTAATTATTTAGTTAAACCCAAACCCATGTAACATTAATATAATAATAATAATAAGAAGAAGAATACGAGTAATTATTCCCAAAATAAAGAAGCAGTGAGTACAAAAAAGTCTCAAAATCCTATTAATAATATAATATTTGCATCAACCAACTCAGATTACTCCTGTGATTCATAGCTTATTTCATGTTGTTTGCACTCGAAGTACATGGCACTTCCTGCCACATTCAACAAATGACAATATTCAGTACTTGAAAGAAAAACATTAAACCAAATTCAAAGTAAAAGAACTAACATTTTTACTAGAAGAATTCAAAATTATTTTTATTAATAACTATAAACATTGAAAACATGATTAGTTACCTGTTGCTTAGGAGAGATCCAAGTTAGAAAAAGCTCTCTTGATACTCTAACATAAACAAAGACCTTCTTTTAGGATTTTGATCAGCTTTGATACAAAACTCCTTATAACCAAAAATGTTTCTAATAAGTTGAGCATTCATCATGAAGATGAAAATTTTCAAAAAAGAAGGGTATTCCATGATTTTCACTTTCTAGTTTTACTCCTTTTCTAGAACTCACTAGGTGCAATGTTTAAAATAGGTGCTGCACTTAAATTTATATAGGCCTGAAGGTATGTTTTCATATGCAACATCTAAGTTGTAAAATATTATTCATTAGACATGATATGCTCAAAAATTCCAGCCCAACAACTATAACTATATTGTTCTTTGTTCCTATT
>JARYZH020003136.1:0-12118 GCA_030021035.2 Notholithocarpus densiflorus
AAAGTCAATATATTATCTTTCAAGATTAAGGCTCTGAAAATTGTAGAATGAGATAGGATTTGACTCATTCTTTCTATTATTGCTAGATTGAAATTTTCGTAAATAATAGCTATATATGATATTCCTCAACATTTTGTGTGTGTGTATGTAGAGAAACCTACCCTAGATGGGATTTTGGTAGATAATTATGGTGTAAGGAGTAGTTTACTAGGATATATAGTAAAACATATCATTTCCTAAATCATAAAGATGGTTGTATTATAAGATTTTGTAATGCAAATTAGTAACAAGTTCTACATTCTCTTTGTTTCTATGATTTTGTACCATTGGAACTAAAACTATTCTGCAAATTAGTACAACATTTTTGATTAGGTCCTCTCATTAAATATGAGGGCCCATTGTCCCTTGAAATTTCTGCTTCTCATGTAATTATCTGCTATCAATAATTTGGAAAATTAGCTACAAATTTAACTTTTTTGTCTAGCCTTTCCTTGTTAAACCATATACTCCAAGCAAGCAATTGTGACCACTAACCCTATTGCTACTCGATTTGGCTACCATGTACCAAGTGTTTCCTATTTGCAACCATGAAGAATTTGACAACAAAACCACAAAAATAAGCTTCGAACTACAACATTATTTCAACTTGTCAACCAATTTTATTACATAAGACAATATTTTTTTATTTTTTAGAGAAATACTATGTCTACAATACTTTTATAACACTTTCACAATAAATCATAAATTACAAGTTATTATTGGTTCTAATTTGAATTTACAACTTAAATTACTTTTTTGTCATCTATAACAACTAATAACAATCTACCATTTATAATTTATTGTAAAAGTATTGTGAAAAAGTTGTAAATATAACATTTTTTTAATGACTAAAAAAAGAGTAGAATGCAATGATTGGAGTGTCTTCTCTATCTAGGCGTTACCATAGTAAGTTCCTAGTCCAAGCCTGCAAGCAGGGGAACCGGTAAGCTATAGCTGTTATCTCAGTCCCATAAGGATACTAGTGAGCATTGAGCCAAGAGTATGAGGTTTTCCCTAAGCGCTTCCCATTATGGTAAAATTAATTATATTTATATAAACTTTGGCCCAAGTGAAAAAAAGTAATATTGATGATTGTTTGCTTTCTATAAATTACTAGGACATAAAAACCAGTCCGTTGGATTTTTTGCTTGAAAGAACAACAAAAGTATAAATTGTTATTTAGTATAAGGCAGATATGGCTTCATGTTGTGCAGATAGCACCCCAAGACTCGAATCAATAACAGTAAATAAGCAGAAATTAAATAACAAGCACATACAAAGAACACAAGAATTTACGTGGTTCGGCAAACTGTCTACCTCCACGGAGACAATGGAGAAATTTCACTATAAAAAATAGGGAGATACAATAGTGCACAAAAATACTCAAGAAACCCAAATCCCAATTACACCCTAACTCTCTCTGTCACCCACAAGACAAGAAAAAAAACTATATTCCTCTTCTTATGCGGCAGGTGCTCAATAGGTTAATTGGAATAATCTCTATATATGTACAACACAAACCTAATATATGTATTTATATATTTGTCATAGGTCGGCTGTACTAGGAGATACATTCCTAGTTGTACTCGGTCATCCTTGACCGACTTACAAGAATGGGCTTGGGCTTCAGTGGCAATTCAAGCCACCCACGTCAACAAATCTCCACCTTGGCTTGAATTGATCAAGCTACACGAGCAAACTCCTCCATCGCCTCCACCTTAGCCCTTAAGGGCTCACAAGCTGCAAACACCAATCAAGTCCAAGCAGTGCTTGAACTTGTTTGTTGGAACTGGCTTTGTTAACATATCAGAGGCATTCTCACTAGTGAGAATCTTCGACAAAGAAATATCACCAGACGAAACCCATTCTCTGATCTTGTGATACCGTATAGCAATATGCTTTGTTCTTGCACGATATACCTGATTCTTTGCCAAATGAATTGCACTCTGACTATCACAATGTAGCACCATGCTATCCTGCTTGAAACCAAGCTCATTAACCAGTCCACTAAGCCAAATAGCTTCTTTTCCTGCCTCTGTCATCGCCATATATTCTGCTTCTGTAGTGGATAAAGCAACTGCATCTTGTAGTGTAGACTTCCAGCAAATTGGGCCACCAGCAAACCTAAACACATAGCCTGTCGTGGACTTTCTAGAATCAAGGTCCCCTGCATAGTCGGAATCCACATAACCCACAGCTTCTGTACCAGCTCTCTGATCAAATAGGATACCAAAATCACGAGTGCCTGTAAGATATCTAAAGATCCACTTTACTGCATTCCAATGCTCTTTGCCTGGATCTGCCATATACCTACTGACCACACTGACTGCATGAGAAATATCAGGCCTAGTGCACACCATCAAATACATGAGACACCCAACTGCATTCGCATATGGCACTTTAGACATATACTTTGACTTCTTATCTGAACCTGGACATAACTCTGAGGACAATTTAAAATGGGCAGAAAGCGGTGTACTAACAGGTTTTGCATCAAGCATACTAAACCTCTCTAACACCTTCTTAAGATATCCCTTCTGAGATAACCATAATTTACCAGCCCCTCTATCTCGGTGAATTTCTATCCCAAGGATCTTCTTGGCAGCTCCAAGATCCTTCATGTCAAATTCACTACTCAACAAAGACTTCAACTTCATAATTTCTTGCTTACTCTTTGCAGCTACTAACATGTCATCAACATATAGAGCAAGAAATATATAAGAGCCATCAGCAAGTACTCTAAAATAAACACAACAGTCATACTCACAACGTATGTACCCATGTGTGACCATGAATGAATCAAACCGTTTGTACCATTGCCTGGGAGACTGCTTCAAGCCATATAATGATCTCTTCAACAGACAAACATAATCTTCCTTGCCAGGTTCTTTAAAGCCTTCGGGCTGTTGCATGTAAATCTCTTCTTTTAAATCTCCATGGAGGAATGCAGTCTTCACATCTAGCTGCTCTAACTCCATGTCATGCATTGTCACAAATCCTAGGATTACTCGAATTGAGGTGTGCTTCACAACTGGTAAAAAAAATCTCATTATAATCAATTCCTTCTCTCTGTGAGTAACCCTTAGCCACTAACCGTGCCTTAAATTTTTCAGCTTCCTTTTCTGACAATGCTTCTTTCTTGCGGAATATCCACTTGCAACCAATAGCCTTCTTTCCCTTGGGCAATTTCACTAATTCCCAAGTCTTATTCTTCTGTAGTGACTCCATCTCTTCTAACATTGCTACAAGCCATTTATCATTGTCTTTCCTATTTTTAGCCTCCTTGAAAGTGAATGGATCTCCACCACTAGTTACGAGAGCAAAACTAACCATGTCTTCAAAGCCATATCTCTGTGGTGCTTTGTGAACCCACTTCTCTCTACCTTTAGCAATTGAATAAGACTCTTCTTGGTGCTGCTGTGGATCAATCTCAACATCACCCTTATCACTGGGTGAACTATTCTCGTCAAATTCCACCTCAACAGTTAATTTCTCCTGTGGACTATCATCACATGTCTCTGCTTCATTTTGTTTCAACATAAAGGCTTCATCAAATATGACATTTCTGCTAGTCATCGTTTTCTTTGAGATTGGATCCCAAAGCCTGTAGCCTTTAACACCTTTTTCAAAACCAAGAAATACACATTTTCTTGACTTCGAATCCAATTTAGAACGCTCTCCACTCTGCACATGCACATAAGCTGGACAACCAAAGATTTTTAGACTCGAATAATCAACTGGTCTACCTGACCAAACCTCTTCTGGAATCTTGAAATCAATGGCTGATGATGGAGATCTATTAATAATGAAGCTTGTTGTGTTAACTGTCTCTGCCCAGAACACCTTAGGCAACCCTGCATTCAATCTCATGCATCTGGCTCTTTCTGCTAAGGTTCTGTTCATTCTCTCTGCAACCCCATTCTGCTGTGGAGTTCCTTTAACTGTGAAGTGACGAGTAATGCCTTCCAATTCACAAAATCTTATGAATTCTTTATCTCTATATTCTAGTCCATTATCTGTTCTAAGGTATTTTATTTTCCTGTCAGTCTGATTCTCAACCTGTGCTTTCCACCTTTTAAATATGCCAAACACATCAGACTTATGCCTCATAAAATAAATCCATACCTTTCTAGAGTAGTCATCAATGAAACTGACGAAGTATTGAGCACCACTATGAGAAGAAATTGATACTGGACCCCAAACATCTGAATGAATGTAGTCAAGAACACCTTTACTTGTATGAGAGCCTGTCTTGAAACTGACTCTATGCTGCTTCCCGTAAACACAATACTTGCAGAAGTCTAGCTTGCATGTCTTCACCCCCTTCAATAAATTTCTCTTGTGCAACTCTAACATACCACGTTCACCAATATGGCCAAGTCGCATATGCCATAATTTTGTGTCGTCAGTGCTAGACTCTATCAGAGTGGTAACTGCAACTCTTCCTACAACTGTGTTCCCAATCAATCTGTAAAACGTGCTTATTTTTGGATATTATATTGCAATATTTAAATGGTTAATGTTTGGGGTAATTTTAATTTTACCCCATAATGTTTGGATTTAAGTCATTTTGTTATTATGTTGTGATGAGGTAAGTGACATTTGTTCATTCATAATTACGTTGTTTTGAACCTTATTAAGTCCATGTAAGATATTATTTTGACTACATTGCAATTTACGGTGAAGAAGAGGAAGATGAAGCCATCATTAAAGTTATGGAAGATATTTCCAGTGAGCCCGCCCGCACTGAATACTTTTGCTAGGGCCTATGTGTTGGATTTCACATTTTGGGCCTAATGGACATGAGAAGAGGGCTATCTCTTTGATTCGAGTCATTGCGCATGTCTCCTGTTTTCAAGTATCGGGCCGAACTTTTTCCACCATGGGCTTTTGTGGGGTCGAGGTTTAGGGTCCACTAGAACAGTACAAATGTTGGTCCAGTACTGTTGGGCTATTGATGGTCAAAATGTCATAGTGTTTGTGAGAACTGTCACAGACTCACAGCTGATTTCTTTTGATTCTGGCTTGCTACTCGATTTGGCTACCATGTACCAAGTGTTTCCTATTTGCAACCATGAAGAATTTGACAACAAAACCACAAAAATAAGCTTCGAACTACAACATTATTTCAACTTGTCAACCAATTTTATTACATAAGACAATATTTTTTTATTTTTTAGAGAAATACTATGTCTACAATACTTTTATAACACTTTCACAATAAATCATAAATTACAAGTTATTATTGGTTCTAATTTGAATTTACAACTTAAATTACTTTTTTGTCATCTATAACAACTAATAACAATCTACCATTTATAATTTATTGTAAAAGTATTGTGAAAAAGTTGTAAATATAACATTTTTTTAATGACTAAAAAAAGAGTAGAATGCAATGATTGGAGTGTCTTCTCTATCTAGGCGTTACCATAGTAAGTTCCTAGTCCAAGCCTGCAAGCAGGGGAACCGGTAAGCTATAGCTGTTATCTCAGTCCCATAAGGATACTAGTGAGCATTGAGCCAAGAGTATGAGGTTTTCCCTAAGCGCTTCCCATTATGGTAAAATTAATTATATTTATATAAACTTTGGCCCAAGTGAAAAAAAGTAATATTGATGATTGTTTGCTTTCTATAAATTACTAGGACATAAAAACCAGTCCGTTGGATTTTTTGCTTGAAAGAACAACAAAAGTATAAATTGTTATTTAGTATAAGGCAGATATGGCTTCATGTTGTGCAGATAGCACCCCAAGACTCGAATCAATAACAGTAAATAAGCAGAAATTAAATAACAAGCACATACAAAGAACACAAGAATTTACGTGGTTCGGCAAACTGTCTACCTCCACGGAGACAATGGAGAAATTTCACTATAAAAAATAGGGAGATACAATAGTGCACAAAAATACTCAAGAAACCCAAATCCCAATTACACCCTAACTCTCTCTGTCACCCACAAGACAAGAAAAAAAACTATATTCCTCTTCTTATGCGGCAGGTGCTCAATAGGTTAATTGGAATAATCTCTATATATGTACAACACAAACCTAATATATGTATTTATATATTTGTCATAGGTCGGCTGTACTAGGAGATACATTCCTAGTTGTACTCGGTCATCCTTGACCGACTTACAAGAATGGGCTTGGGCTTCAGTGGCAATTCAAGCCACCCACGTCAACAAATCTCCACCTTGGCTTGAATTGATCAAGCTACACGAGCAAACTCCTCCATCGCCTCCACCTTAGCCCTTAAGGGCTCACAAGCTGCAAACACCAATCAAGTCCAAGCAGTGCTTGAACTTGTTTGTTGGAACTGGCTTTGTTAACATATCAGAGGCATTCTCACTAGTGAGAATCTTCGACAAAGAAATATCACCAGACGAAACCCATTCTCTGATCTTGTGATACCGTATAGCAATATGCTTTGTTCTTGCACGATATACCTGATTCTTTGCCAAATGAATTGCACTCTGACTATCACAATGTAGCACCATGCTATCCTGCTTGAAACCAAGCTCATTAACCAGTCCACTAAGCCAAATAGCTTCTTTTCCTGCCTCTGTCATCGCCATATATTCTGCTTCTGTAGTGGATAAAGCAACTGCATCTTGTAGTGTAGACTTCCAGCAAATTGGGCCACCAGCAAACCTAAACACATAGCCTGTCGTGGACTTTCTAGAATCAAGGTCCCCTGCATAGTCGGAATCCACATAACCCACAGCTTCTGTACCAGCTCTCTGATCAAATAGGATACCAAAATCACGAGTGCCTGTAAGATATCTAAAGATCCACTTTACTGCATTCCAATGCTCTTTGCCTGGATCTGCCATATACCTACTGACCACACTGACTGCATGAGAAATATCAGGCCTAGTGCACACCATCAAATACATGAGACACCCAACTGCATTCGCATATGGCACTTTAGACATATACTTTGACTTCTTATCTGAACCTGGACATAACTCTGAGGACAATTTAAAATGGGCAGAAAGCGGTGTACTAACAGGTTTTGCATCAAGCATACTAAACCTCTCTAACACCTTCTTAAGATATCCCTTCTGAGATAACCATAATTTACCAGCCCCTCTATCTCGGTGAATTTCTATCCCAAGGATCTTCTTGGCAGCTCCAAGATCCTTCATGTCAAATTCACTACTCAACAAAGACTTCAACTTCATAATTTCTTGCTTACTCTTTGCAGCTACTAACATGTCATCAACATATAGAGCAAGAAATATATAAGAGCCATCAGCAAGTACTCTAAAATAAACACAACAGTCATACTCACAACGTATGTACCCATGTGTGACCATGAATGAATCAAACCGTTTGTACCATTGCCTGGGAGACTGCTTCAAGCCATATAATGATCTCTTCAACAGACAAACATAATCTTCCTTGCCAGGTTCTTTAAAGCCTTCGGGCTGTTGCATGTAAATCTCTTCTTTTAAATCTCCATGGAGGAATGCAGTCTTCACATCTAGCTGCTCTAACTCCATGTCATGCATTGTCACAAATCCTAGGATTACTCGAATTGAGGTGTGCTTCACAACTGGTAAAAAAAATCTCATTATAATCAATTCCTTCTCTCTGTGAGTAACCCTTAGCCACTAACCGTGCCTTAAATTTTTCAGCTTCCTTTTCTGACAATGCTTCTTTCTTGCGGAATATCCACTTGCAACCAATAGCCTTCTTTCCCTTGGGCAATTTCACTAATTCCCAAGTCTTATTCTTCTGTAGTGACTCCATCTCTTCTAACATTGCTACAAGCCATTTATCATTGTCTTTCCTATTTTTAGCCTCCTTGAAAGTGAATGGATCTCCACCACTAGTTACGAGAGCAAAACTAACCATGTCTTCAAAGCCATATCTCTGTGGTGCTTTGTGAACCCACTTCTCTCTACCTTTAGCAATTGAATAAGACTCTTCTTGGTGCTGCTGTGGATCAATCTCAACATCACCCTTATCACTGGGTGAACTATTCTCGTCAAATTCCACCTCAACAGTTAATTTCTCCTGTGGACTATCATCACATGTCTCTGCTTCATTTTGTTTCAACATAAAGGCTTCATCAAATATGACATTTCTGCTAGTCATCGTTTTCTTTGAGATTGGATCCCAAAGCCTGTAGCCTTTAACACCTTTTTCAAAACCAAGAAATACACATTTTCTTGACTTCGAATCCAATTTAGAACGCTCTCCACTCTGCACATGCACATAAGCTGGACAACCAAAGATTTTTAGACTCGAATAATCAACTGGTCTACCTGACCAAACCTCTTCTGGAATCTTGAAATCAATGGCTGATGATGGAGATCTATTAATAATGAAGCTTGTTGTGTTAACTGTCTCTGCCCAGAACACCTTAGGCAACCCTGCATTCAATCTCATGCATCTGGCTCTTTCTGCTAAGGTTCTGTTCATTCTCTCTGCAACCCCATTCTGCTGTGGAGTTCCTTTAACTGTGAAGTGACGAGTAATGCCTTCCAATTCACAAAATCTTATGAATTCTTTATCTCTATATTCTAGTCCATTATCTGTTCTAAGGTATTTTATTTTCCTGTCAGTCTGATTCTCAACCTGTGCTTTCCACCTTTTAAATATGCCAAACACATCAGACTTATGCCTCATAAAATAAATCCATACCTTTCTAGAGTAGTCATCAATGAAACTGACGAAGTATTGAGCACCACTATGAGAAGAAATTGATACTGGACCCCAAACATCTGAATGAATGTAGTCAAGAACACCTTTACTTGTATGAGAGCCTGTCTTGAAACTGACTCTATGCTGCTTCCCGTAAACACAATACTTGCAGAAGTCTAGCTTGCATGTCTTCACCCCCTTCAATAAATTTCTCTTGTGCAACTCTAACATACCACGTTCACCAATATGGCCAAGTCGCATATGCCATAATTTTGTGTCGTCAGTGCTAGACTCTATCAGAGTGGTAACTGCAACTCTTCCTACAACTGTGTTCCCAATCAATCTGTAAAACGTGCTTATTTTCTGTCCCTTCATCACCATCAAAGCACCTTTGGTAATCTTCATGATTCCACCCTTTGATGAGTATGAATAGCCCAAATCATCCAATACTCCTAAAGAAATTAAATTCTTTCTAAGATCTGGAACATGTCTGACATTACTAAGAACTCTCACAACTCCATCAAACATCTTGATCTTCACGGTACCAATCCCAATAACCGGGCATGTAGCATCATTACCCATTTGGACCATACCACCATTGTAAGGCTTATACGTGTCAAACCAATCTTTCTTTGGAGTCATATGATATGAGCATGCTGAATCTAAAACCCAGGATTCCAATAGAACATTGTTACCTGATGAGACTGAGAGTAAATCTGCACCAACTTCACTGTCATCTGATGTTTCTTCAGCAACACTAGCTGATTCTAAGGGCTTCTTTCCATTCTTTTTCTCCTCTAAATGCTCTTTTAACTCTTTACACTGATTCTTGTAGTGCCCTTTCTTGTGACAATAAAAGCATTCTACGTCTTTCTTTGCACGTGATTTAGACTGTGATCTATTCCTATTGGAGTTCCGTCCTCTTGACCTGCTTCTACCCCTATTGCTTGACTCAGACTTTACAATAAGTCCATCAGCCTGAGAACCATCACCATCTTGCTTCATCTTTATGTGTGACAAGAGAGCACTAGTCACCTCCTCGAGTACTATAGTCTCTTTCCCGTACATCAACGTAGTCACTAGATGATCAAAAGAAGTAGGAAGCGACGCTAATAAGAGTAACGCTTTATCTTCGTCCTCATAATTCACCCCAAAACTTGATAGTTGGGTGTTCAACATGTTAAAAGTGTTGAGATGCTCCAACAGATCTGAACCCTCCTTCATATGCAAACTATACAGTTGCTTCTTCACGTACAACTTGTTCGTCAGATTCTTTCTCATATAAAGACCTTCTAGTTTTTCCCAAACCTCCTTTGCGGTCTTTGCTTCTAGGATGTTGTGAATGACCTCATCACCAAGGTTGAGGCGAATAGCGCTAGCTGCTTTCTCATCCATCTCTACCCATTCTACATCCTTCATCGTTTCCGGTTTCTTCTCCTTCCCAAGCAAGGCCTTATGAACTCCTTGTTGAATTAGGAGATCCTTCATCCGCCTTTGCCAAAGAGAAAAATTTCCCTTACCACAAAACTTCTCTACATCATACTTTGTGCTTGACATCTTTACTGTATTCAAAGGATTGAATCCTAACCTGGCTCTGATACCAATTGTTGTGCAGATAGCACCCCAAGACTCGAATCAATAACAGTAAATAAGCAGAAATTAAATAACAAGCACACACAAAGAACACAAGAATTTACGTGGTTCGGCAAACTGCCTACCTCCACGGAGACAATGGAGAAATTTCACTATAAAAAATAGGGAGATACAATAGTGCACAAAAACACTCAAGAAACCCAAATCCCAATTACACCCTAACTCTCTCTGTCACCCACAAGACAAGAAAAAAAACTCTATTCCTCTTCTTATGCGGCAACTGCTCAATAGGTTAATTGGAATAATCTCTATAGATGTACAACACAAACCTAATATATGTATTTATATATTTGTCATAGGTCGGCTGTACTAGGAGATACATTCCTAGTTGTACTCGGTCATCCTTGACCGACTTACAAGAATGGGCTTGGGCTTCAGTGGCAATTCAAGCCACCCACGTCAACACTTCATAAATAATTTGTTCCTAGTGACTGGGGAATCATGCTTTAACAATTATGTTTTTCAGTAATATGTCTAAAATACACGGTTGGTTACTTCTTAACGATTTAAAGTATTTGATGTTTAATTCTCAAAAGAAAAAAAAAGTATTTAATGGTTCACCAGCAATATTCAATAGATGAATCAAAAATGTTTTTTCTTTTTTTCTTTTCCTTTGTGGGGGTGTTTTTGCAAAGTGATTCTAGCATGGTCTAGGAATTACTTAATGAAAATATTCTTTATATGAGAACAGAATGTAGCAATGGCATTGGAAAAATATAGAAGAAATTAAAGTATAAAAATCCTAATTTAACAGTGGTTGGCATAGCAGTGCCAACTTAGTGGAATAATTTGGTTTCAAAGAAATTCTTTGACTCATGGTGGTTCTCTTCAAGATCCAGCTTATGTGGTGCAACAAAGTCTTAAATTGCTGCATGATTTCCAGTCTTTGTCTTAAATTGCTCCGCTACCTCATTGAGATTGCTTTGGCTAGAGGATTTACCAGATATTATTTCCTCCGTTTTAGCAGAGGATGTATCTTGTTTCAATTGCATTGGGTCTTAAACTCGGGCGTTGGGGTAATTCCTTGACTGTGTCTCATGTTTAGGATGAGTTTTAGTTCTTGGCTGTGTGCTTTGTTGATTTTAGTAGCTCTAGCTATTGGCTAATGCCTACTGCTGCTGAGGGCTGTGTGATGTCTGTTCGATTTAGGCTTCTTGCCTGCCATGTTTTTCTTTGTACCATTTGTTAGCTTAATACAATCCTAACTGATTCATCAAAAAAAAAAAAAAAAAAACCAACGATAATCATTTAGTAAATTGTTACTTTAAGAATTACTAATATTTGGGGCTACAGACAAGTACCGCTAGGTTCTTTTTATCACCCACTTTTCTTTTTCTCAAACAAATAAACCAAAAAAAAAAAAAAAAAATTCTATATTATGGAAAATGAATAATTATGTAAATATCTCATTCGTGTAAGTTTGGCCCAATTGGAATAAAGATAGGCAAGCCAAAGTCATGGTTCCTCACATAACTCAATGTTTTAATTTTATTTCATTCTAGTTGTTTTTATTGTATGCAATGCCAATGCACATGACTTACTTAAAATACAATCACTTAACAACGAGACTCTTCCCTTTGTTGTGACTGAATTTGATCACAAAGAGTCTACGTGACATCAGAGATTATTAAGAAAGCAAATGCAAGTGCTTTCACACAACAAATGAAGAGATTGTAAAAGAATTTTGCGACACATACCGGTGATAGATAGAAGTAAAGCTGAAATACCAACAAAATTACTATTATTGCGAGGCATGTTGAATCTCTCTTCTTCAT
>JARYZH020003137.1:0-12117 GCA_030021035.2 Notholithocarpus densiflorus
CTAGGAGCACCATTTGTGTTCTTTTATCTTTTAAGTACCTATGCTTGTTTAGATTTGATATATGGATTTGATGGAAATAATTAATGCCAACTAGCCTTGTTGGTAAAATTGGATCAAGTTTCACTTGCACCCTACTCCTAAGAAGAGAATTATCTCTCATTGTATAGCCCATAGTTTCAATGGGCATATAAATAAAGAAAATAAAGAGTATTATAATTTATTTTCACCAGATTTTTTTTTTTTTTGGGTTGAAATGACTAGAAATAGTTACATAATATATAGAGCTGCTATCCCAACAGTTTTATACCCACGCTCTCCTGCTCCCCCTGGAAAGATATACTAACTCACCCAATTGGACGGTCATTTCCACTACTCGGAGTTAGCTTCTCTATGGCCATGAATTTTGCGTCCCTGAAAAATTTGGTTTTCTTTAAAGATCATTTATGGACATTATCTCGTACAAATGGACTACCGCATGTGTTGGCATTGACCAAGGTACAGTAATTACCCTAGTGGGCAAGTACTAATTAATTAAAGTCATTATCAAACTTTCTCTGAGACATGCCATTAGAGCATTAACATCCAAAATTGTGAAAAATATACTATTTTACTATCTAAAAAGTCACTTTATTTATTATATTATATTATTTTACAATATACTCAACATTCCAGATTTTATTTTTAGAATACAACCCATTAAAATAACCTCAACCAAAAAAAAAAAAGTCCCACAACCAATCTCTACTGCAACAACTAGAAAGAAACTGCCATCACCACCATTGTAAACCCAATGACAAATAATGTTATTTGGTTTTAACAAATCAAGGATATCAACTTATGCTAAATGTAATATGTATGTTGATGGACCTGGCACAACTCCCTTGGGGAACCTCCTCGTCCAGGAGAGGAGCCAGTGGACGAAGGAACCATTCCGTTAATCTCCGTCTTTACCCAAATCCATTGGACGAAGGAAGGGCCACCAGTTCATAAATAATAGCAATACGTTACACAACTGCAATAACTCTCCTTACCGTTGGAGAGACGAAGATCCTCTCATTAATACCTCAAGGAAGCGTTACAAATACCACATTTAAACCACCATTAGAGCACCTCCAACAGCTAGGAAAAGGAAGTAGGTATATATACAAGTATCTCAGGTCCTAAAGAGGTATGGAATTCTAATACAAAAACTCTGATATTTTGGTATTCTTCCTCTCTCAGTTATCTGACTTGACTATCGGAGGCTCTGTGGTAGGCACCACACCGATGTTCCCTCTTTTCGTTTGTTCTTGTAGGGCTTTTAGACGATCTTGGTTAGCAATCCTACTGGACGATCATCTCGATTGACGATCTTGGCATCATCAGTTTGGCGCCATCTGTGGGGAACGACTTTCTTCGCACCTAGGTTTGAGGGTGTAGTTCCATTCAACTCACACGTCCAGATGGAGTCCAACGCTAACCAAGATCCTGTAGCATTAGCTCTGCAAATCTAGATGCTTGTAGTCAGCGTGGAGGAGCTTACCAGACAGAACCAAGAGATGAGGCTATGACTGCAGCAAGAGGACAATCGTTCGGAGAACAACTGAGATGATGATGGAGACAACTAGAGGATCGCCAACGACCAGTTACTCCAGAGGGACCTAGCTCAGACCTTCTCAGGGAAATGAGAAAAGAGATGGACAAGCTGAGGAATGCGATCAAGGAGAAAATAGACTGGAGTCTAGATAGAATGGTCAGGAGGACAGATTTGCCCTTCACCACGGCGGTCCTAGAGTGCCCGGTGCCCTCGAAGTTTAGTCTGCCGCAGCTTGAACTGTTTGACGGGTTAAAGGATCCCTTGGATCACCTCAACACCTTCAAGACAACTTTAGGCCTTCAGCAGCAGCCCCCTGACGAGATCTTATGTCATTCTTTCCCCACCACTCTCAAAGGAGCAGTTAGGGAGTGGTTTACTAAGCTACCGACATCGTCCATCAACAACTTCGAGCAACTGGGAAACTCTTTCCTCCGTCACTTCGTTGGTGGGCAGCGTCCAAAAAGGCCAGCAGACCATTTGCTTACCATCAGGCAAGGAGAAAAAGAGACCCTGAGATCGTATGTGTCGCATTTTACTTGAGAAACTTTGGAGGTGGACGAGGCAGATGATAAGGTATAGTTGATGACCTTCAAAGCTAGATTGAAGTCCAGGGAGTTTGTGGTCTCTCTAGCGAAAAATCCTCCTAAGACGATGGCAGAAATGCTCTTGAAGGCACAAAAGTACATGAATGCTGAGGATGCCCTGACAGCAATAAAAGGGGTAGAGAAGCCTAAGGAGAAGAGGAAAGAGAAGGAGGACGACCAAAGAGGACGAAAAAGGGAACGGGCAGATCATCAGAATATTGAAAGAAATAGACGGAGGGATGACAAAAACTTTCGGATGGTAAAATTTGCTCCTTTAGTTATGCCTGTTGACCAAATTTTGGCGCAGATTTAGGATGACCACTACCTCAAATGGCCTAGACCGTTACACTCGTCACCTAACGTGCGTGACAAAAGAAAATACTGCCGTTTCCATAAGGATAACAGACATTACACAGAGGACTGCAGGGACCTGAAAGAGCAGATAGAAGAACTCATACGAAAAGGGAAGTTGCAGAAATTCGTAAAGAAAGGAGATTCCAGCAGATCCAGAGATGATAACAAGAGTCAATGCGAAGCCTCTCAGAGGGACGAAGACCACATACCCCTCCGTCCACAAAGTGCCATAGGGGAGATAAAGACAATCATAGGAGGACCGTCTACAAGAGGATCATTCAAGTTCCTCAGGAAGTCATACTAGAGGCAAGTAAATAGCGTTCATAAGATGCCACCTCTGAAGCAAAGACAGACGAACCAAGATATTCTATTCTCGGAAGAAGATGCCAGAGGAGTGTAACAGCCTTATGACGACCTGTTGGTTATTATGCTCATGATTGAAGCATTCAATACTAGAAGGGTTTTGGTAGACAATGGGAACTCGATAGATATCATTTACCTCTCTGCCTTCTAGCAGTTAAAAGTGGACCTGAAGAGATTTCGTCCATTCGAATCCCTCTTCATTAGTTTCAGTGGAGACAAAGTGTACCCACGGGGAATAGTAACGTTGACGGTCACCGCTGGCTCGTACCCCCTCCAGGTAACCAATAAACACAACTTCTTGGTAATAGACTCACCTTCGTCCTACAATGTGATCATAGGAAGGCCTACCCTCAATCGTTGGAAAGCAGCCACTTTCACGTATTGCCTAAAGGTGAAGTTCCCAACAGACAGGGAATTGGGAAAATAAGAGGAGATCAAGTGCTGGTGCGAGAATGTTACCAGGCAGTCTTGGCGTTAAAAGAAAACCATACATGGATAATTAAGGAAAAGATGCTAGAAATTGCCGAGAAACTGGAGACGGTTGAGTTGGTCGAAGGAGATCCTACAAAGACGACCCAAGTAGGGACGAGTCTAAACCTCAAAACAAAGAAAGAAATCATCAGCTTCCTGAAGGATAACTTGGACGTGTTCGCCTAGAGTCATGAAGATATGCCTGGTATACCGGCGGACATCATTCAACACCACCTAAATGTGGATCCTGAGAAGAAGCCTGTCTAGCAAAGAAGAAGAGTTTTTGCTCCCAAACGAAACAAAGCAGTCATGGACGAGGTGAATAAGATGCTTGTTGCTAATTTCATCAGGGAAGTCTACTATCCTGAGTGGTTGGCCAATGTTGTCATGGTAAAAAAGGCAAACGGGAAATGGAGAATGTGTGTCGACTTCACGGATTTGAATAGCGCCTGCCCGAAGGACAGCTTCCCTCTGCCCAAGATTGACCAGCTTGTGGACTCGACGGCCGGGCACAAGCTTCTTACCTTTATGGACACGTCTCCGGATACAACCAAATACAGATGGCAGAAGAGGATCAAGAGAAGACCGCCTTCATCACCAGTCGGGGGCTCTATTGCTACAGGGTCATGCCTTTCGATTTGAAGAACGTGGGAGCCACGAATCAGAGATTGGTAAACCAGATGTTTAGCAAGCAGATTGGGAGGAACGCAGAAGTATATGTGGCTGACATGCTCGTTAAGAGTAAAGAAGAGGAGAATCATCTAGACGATCTCAAGGAGACGTTCAACACACTCAGGCAATATGTATGAAGTTGAACCCGGCCAAATGTGCCTTTAGGGTCTCATCTGGAAAATTCCTTGGCTTTATGGTATCACAAAGAAGAATAGAAGCAAATCCAAGAAGGTGAGAGCCATCCTCGAGATGTCCTTTCCGAAGACGGTCAAAGAAGTGCAATCTCTCACAGGAAGGGTGGCAGCCCTTAACAGGTTCGTCTCTAAAGCAACAGACAAATGCCTTTCTTTTTCAAGACCTTGAGACAGACTTTCGTTTGGACGGACAAGTGCGAAGCAGCATTCCAGGAGCTAAAGCGTTACCTGAGCAACCCCCCATTGTTGAGTCCGTCCAAAGAGGGAGAAGACCTGTTCCTGTACTTAGTCGTGTCAACAACTGCGGTGAGCGCAGCCTTGATCAGGGAAGAAAATAAGATACAGCGCCCAGTGTATTACATCAGCCAGGCCTTCTAAGGAGCTGAAGCCCAATACCCGCGAATAGAGAAGATCACCTTCACCCTAATAGTGGCCTCCAGAAAGTTTCGTCCATACTTTCAAGCTAACCTGATTGTAGTAATGATGAACTAGCCTATTAAGAAAGCAATGAATAAACCAGAGGCCGCTGGACGAATGGTATAGTGGGCCATTGAGCTTAATCAGTTCAATATAGAATATCGACCTCTGCCATAAAAGCCTAGGCGCTGGCGGATTTCATAGTAGAATTCACCTCCCCCGAACATGAAGACAACTAGGAAGAACTCTAGACGATCCATACAGACAGGTCATCCACGCAGAAGAGAGGAGGAGCAGGCGTTGTCATCATTTCCCCCGAGGCGGACATTTTAAAATACGGAGTTCAACTTAAATTTCCCATAACCAACAACGAAGCAGAGTACGAGGCTATATTGATAGGGCTGAGGATAGCCCAAGCGCTTGGAGCTAAAAACGCTTTGCTAAGAAGTGATTCATAGCTCGTCATAGGGCAAGTCAAGGGAGATTTCGAAGCAAAGGAGACAAGGATGCAGAGATACCTCAAGTTGACGAACCAATTGGTAAGCAAGTTTGATCGGGTAGAGTTTGCTGAGGTCCCACGAGATCAAAATGCAAAAGCTGACGAAGTGGCTAGGAGTGCGTAAACAGATCATCAAGCAAAGGTGATTGATTGGAATTTGGAAGAATAGAACTCTTCCAGCATCGAAGAATTTCAGACCTTCCCAGTGCACACCCGTGCAGGATGGATGAGCCCAATCCTATCCTATCTTAAGGATGGACGATTGCCACCAAATCCTGACGAAGCCAAGAAGATCCAGAAACGGGCTGCCCGGTTCACGGTGCTAAATGACGAGCTTTACAAAAGAGGTTTCTCACAGCCTTACTTGAGGTGTATTGAAGAAGAAGAAGAAGAAGAAGAAGAAGCCAAGTATGTTCTAGAAGAAGTTCACGGGGGCATTTGCAGTGATCACATGGGAGCAAAGTCCCTTGCAAGAAAGATCATGAGGGCAGGCTATTTCTGGCCCACAATGAAACAAGACGCAGCAGATTTCGTAAAGAAGTGCGACAGTTGCCAAAGGTATGGGAATGTCCAGCGAGTCCTAGGAGAAAAGATGACGGCCATCACTTCCCCCTAGCCATTTGCATAATGGGGAATTGACATCATGGGGCCTCTACCACAAGGAAAGAGGCAAGTAAAGTTCTTACTCGTCGCTATTGACTACTTTACAAAATGGGTGGAGGTAGAAGCACTAGCCACGATCACAGAAGCAAAGGTACGAAGTTTTGTTTGGAAAAATATTGTGTGCAGGTTCGGGATCCCGCAGACGATCATCTTGGATAATGGTTGTCAGTTCAATAGTCAAGGATTCAGATCGTTTTGCTCAAGCCTTGGCATCAAGAACAAATATTCATCCCGGGGGCATCCTCAAGCCAATGGATAGACTGAAGTAACGAATCGAACATTGCTGAAGATCATCAAGGCTCGATTAGTGGGGGTAAAGGGAGCATGGCCTGAAGAGTTACCTAGCGTTTTATGGGCTTACAGAACTACAGTAAGAACCCCTACAGGAGAAACACCCTTCAACTTGACATATGGCACAGAAGCAGTCATCCTTGTCAAAATAGGTTTCACTAGCCCTAGGACGGAATTTTTTGACGAACACAGCAACGACGACCATTTGAAGTTGAACCTGGATTGTTTGGATGAAGTCAGAGATCAAGCTTCTCAAAGAATGGCCAAGTATCAGCGGAAGATGGCAGAGTACTACAACCAGAGAGTAAAGCTTAAAAGGTTCCACATCGGAGACCTCGTTCTACGAAAGGTGACACTTGCAACAAAGGATCCAGCACAAGACAAGTTAGGGCCAACATGGGAAGGACCTTATAAGGTCGTCCACTATTCTCGGCGAGGAAGCTATCACCTGGAAGATTTGGACGGGAACAAGTTACCTCGTCCTTGGAATGTTGAACATCTAAAGAGGTATTGCGAATAGGAACTGTAGTCCATTTGTAAGCAGTCAGCATTGTCTCATACTTTTTAATGAAAATCAAATAAACGTATTATTCAGCAATTAACATATTCTGACTATCTTTTTCACGTTCAAATTGAAATCACCATCTGGATGCAAAAACTCCGACCAAGTTAAAATGATAAGATTCCTCCAAAGGATGTAAATCATTTTAACTAGAAAAGACGATAAGATTCCTTAAATGGATGTACATAGTCCCAATAAAAGACGATAAGATTCCTTAAAAGGATGTACATCGTCCAAATAAAAGATGATAAGATTCCCCAAGGGGATGTAAATCGTCCCATTAAAAGCCAAGGCGAAGAGAACCCATGGACGAAGGAAGGTCGTCCGCTGAGTGGAAACGACAAAATTCATAATTGGGCAAATATTTTTCTAAGTCCCCAAGGGATGAGACTCCTCGGAGGGATGTAAGTCTTCCTGCCAAAAACTAAGGTGAATAGATCCCAAGGACGAAGGAAGGTTTTCCACTGAGTTAAATTGACAAGATTCATAATTGAGCAAAAAATTCTCTAATTCCCCAATGGACGATGAAAAACATAAGCAAAAGGTGCAAATAGAAAGTACTCGCAAGCAACATAAACACAAGGGAAATAAGCATATAAATATATATATATATATATAAGCTGTAAATTGTTCAAAAGCCCCAAAACAGGTAGGGCACCCAAAAAAAGAAAAAGAAAAAAGAAGAAGAAGTTTGTAGGCAAATAGAACAAGGGAATCAAGCTTCAGGAGCGTCATTTCCACCCTTCTCAGGCACTGGAGGATCCTCGCCAGCAGATGCAGTAGCCTGAGTAGCCTACGCCGCCTCATCTGCCTCAATATCCTTGTCAATTGCCTCAAAATCCAAGTCCTCCAAATCTGTCTCCAGACCGTGCTTTACCAAGTATCTCCTCAACAGCTCAAATCCCTTAAAATACCAGCTAAACAAGATGGCGTTGTACTCCTCCGTGAGTTGAAAAGCATGGACGGCCTTAGCCACGACGCTCTTCATTTTTTGGTTAGCTGCCGCCAATTGCTCGTCTCTTTGCTTCACCAATTGCCTCTCAGCAGTTAGCTCCTCAGTTAAAGCTTTTATCTTTTCCTTGGACGAATTATTGACGTCCATCGCCACTATTAAATCCTTTCTCAAACCTGAGGTTTTAGCTTCCAATGCCCCTACCCTGGAAGTGGCCATCATGACCTTCTCTTCACTCGCCAAGTATTGGGAGGTGATGTGCATCGCCTCCCCCAGCACCTGGCATCCAAAATCGCGTAATGAACAACTGATATATTTCGTGCTTATAAAAAAGAGAGAGAGAGAGAGAGAGGAAATGAAGGAAAGTTACTTGGATGAGCTTATGGACATGGCGATTCACCATCTTGTGAGAAGGAACGCTGAAAATTTCTTTTAGCTCCTCAAGCGTCACAACTTCATTAGCCCGAGCCAAGGCTGTCTCAGCGTTTGCCCAGACACTGGCCCCCATCTTCTCTTTGCCTTTGTCGCTTGTCTTGCGCTTCTTAGCACGAGGAGTTATCTCCCCAACAGACAGGGCTGGGGAAGCAATGCATCCATCGTGACTCACTTTTTTCTTTGCGATGGATGGCACGAAGAACATAGTGGGAAGGCTCTGGTCCCAAACAGTGACGAGCTTAGGTCCGGGGGTTAACTAGATCGTCAAAATCGTCAATGGTGCTCGCATATTCGACAGCTGCCTAAACACACTCTTCAAACTTGCTCTCCAACTCTGGACGTTCTCTGACTATAAAACAGAAAAAAAAAAAAAAAAAAACACACAAGGTCAGAAGGGATGATCAAAGTAAAAAGATAAACCAAAAAGATAAACCAAAAAGAAAAAAAAAATGCAAGGCAAACGCACCAAGTTGAGGGGTCTCCCACTAATGCAGCAGCCTAGGGACATCCCCCCAGAAGTCGTCATAAAGGGTTTCCCAATCATCACTTGACACAAAGAAGTACCTAGACTTCCAATAACGGAAGGACGAAGGCAGATCAATGATGAGCCGAGACCTTCTATCCCAAGGCACGAGCTCGTAATAACCAAACTCTTTGGACTCTTTCAGACTGTAAAAATGGATGAACTCGTTTAATGTGATCATATCACCGTCAGCTGTAATCGTCTAGATTACCATTCAACTTATGATGATTCTCTATGAATTCGGCATAAGTTATCCTGCGGCTATATTTAGGCAATGAAGGAGCTCCATTATAAACGGATGGACAGGAAACCTAAGGCCACACAGGAAGGCAGCCTCATAGAAGCAAGCCTCCCTATGGGCAAAAGCACAAGACTTCTCGCCTTTTCTAGGAAGACGGACCCTAGTCTCCTTGGGAAACTGGAACCTATCTCGGAATCTAATGAAGGTGTCCTTCTTCAAAGAGCACTCTTCCTTAAGGGCGTGGAAGGACCGGGATGAAGCAGAGATGGAAGGAAGGGAAGACGAAGGTACAAAAACAGCTGTATCCGTCTTAACCCCACCTATATCGGCGCTAGAAGACAGACTGGCCTCTAAGTCATTAGATCTAACTTCAAAACCCATATTTTCCCTCCTTAGAACCCCTCGCACCGACTCAAACCAACTTAAGGATTGACACAACAATGGGTATAGATCACCTAACACTAGACTTAGGTTACTGTCACCTAGGACGAAAACCCCAACCTGTGGGCAATGTCCACTAGAAAAGCCTATAAAAGCAGCTAAACGAGCGAAAAAGAAGGCAATTGAGGGGGAAGTGCGCCTAATATCAGAATAATCCACCATTAAGGAAAAGGAAAAGCAAAGCTCTAAAAGGGATAAGAGCACATAAAAAGGAAGCAAATAAAACTTTAAAAGGAAAGAAAGAACAAAAAATAAACAAAGGGGCATACCTAAAGAAGAAGGAGAAACTGAGAAATCAAAGGGATGATCGCAGAAGAAGCTGGGAAATCGGAGCAATAAGCACAAAAGGAGCTGAGGAATTGGAGCAATAAACACAGAAGGGACTGGGATTTCGAAAAAGTAAGAGCAGAAAGAAAGCACAAGGGGTTTAAAAAGGGAGCGCCTCAAAAAACGTGGGAAAACTGAAAGGTTTCATCAGAACCGAGAGCCCCTTAGCTGATCCCGGCGTGACACGTGGCCACGACACACGACATGCTGCCATCAAGTAATAACTGCGGAGGGGCAGAACCCCAAATGCCATAACTGCCAAAAAAGAAAAGAAAAGAAGAAGGGTAGGCTCATCATATTCCCATGGCTGTCTCCAAATTGAACGACCTCGGAATAGGGGGGCAGTTGATGGAGCTGGCACAACTCCCTCGGGGAACCTCCTCGTCCAGGAGAGGAGCCAGTGGACAAAGGAACCATTCCGTTAATCTCCGTCTTTACCCAAATCCATCGGACGAAGGAAGGGCCACCAATTTATAAATAATGGCAATACATTACACAACTGCAATAACTCTCCTTACCGTTGGAGAGACGAAGATCCTCTCATTAACACCTCAAGGAAGTGTTACAAATACCACATTTAAACCACCATTAGAGCACCTCCAACGGCTAGGAAAAGGAAGTAGGTATATATACAAGTATCTCAGGTCCTAAAGAGGTACAGAATTCTAATACAGAAACTCTGATATTTTGGTATCGAAACTCTCCTTCCTCTCTCAGTTATCTGACTTGACCATCGGAGGCTCTGTGGCAAGGCACCACACCGGTGTTCCCTCTTTTCATTTGTTCTTGCAGGGCTTTTAGACGATCTTGGTTAGCAATCCTACTGGACGATCATCTTGATTGACGATCTTGGCATCATCATATGTTACGACCAACATCATCTCTCAAACTCAAGATAAAACCTGAAGGTGCATTGAAATTGAAATCCAAGCTCATGAATATGTGACCATGAGTGACTAGATTATTTGTAAAATAGGCTAGCCACAATGTAGAATAACTTGTGCAAAATGCTAGAGATGAAAGCAAATGGTGATGACGATGGCTACAAGGCCTACAAAAGGGCGCACCAATGGCCAAATAGTGGATGCTATGATTAAAGGACAGTCACATTGGCGGCCTGAAGAATATTAGCCGAGTATGACACTGTAATGAAGCACGTGAGAGAGTTGACAAATTTCGCATAAATTAAACCTAAAAAAGAATGATTGATGGGTTTATTTGTGTGACTTGGGATCTTCAAATAGGAAAACAGACTTGAAGATTGAAATATAGAAAAGAAAAAAAAAATGAAGTGGAAAATTTTAATGTTTGGATAAAAACAATGACCGAATGTTGTTGGACAATGGCGGCCAACGGCGGTCACAGGTGGTCAACAACTTAGCCGAGCGATGGTTGATAGTGGCAGCATGAAATCTAGTGAAGGTTATCGAAATGTGACTCTTTTACCATGTTAAAACATAAAAGTATATGCTAAAATATTATTTGATATGTCCCTATTGTTTGCATGAATTTTTTTTTTTCATCCTTATACAGTTATACTTAAAAAAGAATCATTTTTTATCACTAAACAGATAATAGCAGTCATGAATTCATCCTGGAACCAATACCCAGCATATTTGGAACCAAATCTTGTCTTGTATAAGTCTTCTTGGATTAGGGTTTTTTTATTCTATTTGGAACCATAGTTGGACCATAGTTGTATGACTTTTCTAATAGGAGTAATAAAGGGATGCAGATTGCAGGATGAACAAGGCCACGACTTTATGGAAAACATTTGTAAGAAGCATTATTTTCGGGTTGATGAGTAGGCATGGCCTCCTTCTTCTTCTTCTTCTTTTTTTTTTTTTTTTTTTTTTTAATAAATAATTTAACTATAATGTGCTTATTTATATTTAAATGTTATAATTTTTTCAAAATTTGTATTAAATCAATTAATTGATAAAAAAATTTATTATGAGAGGAACCATTTTTTGCTTAAAATTTAAAATTTTGAGGAATCTAAAGATATTTATATGATGTTGCATTATATTTAATTGTTTATATCATGTAAAAAATCATTTATCCCCCATATCTTTTAGATTGCTCCAAGAAATAATAGAGTGAGATTTGAATCTTGGATTTATTTAGACTCACTACTATAAATATCATGATATGCCAATTAATTAAGTTACAAGATTCTTGAGATGGGTCTTGTTAAATAATTTTCAAAAGAACGCATACAAATATAAACTTAAATAGTACTCAATAACATAGTGGAGGGTGGTTCTTCAAAATGGTTTCCTTGACACTAATTTAAAACTAGTCAGAAGTAAATGCAATGAATAGAAAATTTTAACTTGATATGATTAATTTACTCTCTTTTCTTTTTGTCTAAGTATGAAATTTTTTTTTTTTTTTTTTTTTTTTATGGTAGCTATAGACATTTATTATGTATTTGTTTATACATGAAACCATATATTTTAGCAAAGACCTTGAAAGTAATGTGACATAATATCATTAGGTCAATCAGAAGTCAATCTGCTTTGGATTTATATAGATTGTTATAGATATTA
>JARYZH020003138.1:0-12111 GCA_030021035.2 Notholithocarpus densiflorus
TGGCTCCAATTGATCCTGTGACTTTGTTTCGTAGGTTTTTGATGCTGTTGTAGGTGACATTGCAATTGTAACAAACAGAACAAAGACAGTGGATTTTACTCAGCCATATATAGAGTCAGGACTAGTTGTGGTGGCCCCAGTCAGGAAGTCAAATTCAAGTGCCTGGGCATTCTTAAGACCATTTACTCCATTCATGTGGGCTGTCACAGCAGCTTTTTTCCTTATTATTGGAACTGTTGTGTGGATTCTTGAACATAGAATAAATGATGAATTCCGAGGACCTCCTAGGAAACAAGTTGCCACAATACTATGGTGAGAACCTTGTACGTTGGACATATAAGACAGAAATTTTTGTGTACATGTATCAACATATGGCTTTCATGTTTAAGGATAGACCAGCATCTAACTTCTGTTGAATGTGCCAAAAATAAATATAAAAAAAAAAATTGTGTACCTCACATGAATGAACAATAAAAGAACCAGTCATGGTGTATCTAACCTGACAATGTGGTTCAACACAGACAAGTGAATTTTTTGCATCATCTTAACATAGTTCTTTCTGTAATGTCTCATCTGCCATTTTTTTTTTAATCTTGCAGGTTTAGCTTCTCTACTATGTTTTTTGCGCACAGTAAGTATTTCCATTTTGACAGTCTACAATATATTACTTTACTGGATCTTAATAGTACCTTACCCAATAGTGCCAACTCTGGATTCTTCAAATTTCCAGGAGAAAATACAGTGAGCACACTTGGTCGTGTTGTGATTATCATCTGGCTTTTTGTGGTTCTCATAATCAACTCAAGCTATACAGCAAGCCTGACATCAATACTCACAGTGCAACAGCTTTCCTCCCCCATCACAGGAATTGATTCCTTGGTGACTAGCAATGAACGGATAGGATTCCAAGTAGGATCTTTTGCTGAAAACTATTTGATGGAGGAACTCAACATCCCAAAATCTAGACTAGTTGCTCTTGGCTCACCGGAAGAATATGCTGTTGCCCTTGAGAACAGAACTGTTGCTGCTGTGGTTGATGAACAGCCATATATAGAGCTCTTCCTGTCAGATCACTGCAAGTTTAAAATTAGAGGCCCAGAGTTCACCAAAAGCGGGTGGGGATTTGTAAGTATCTCAACATGTTGATTAATTTAGTTGTCATTTCTACACCTGCTCATCCAGTTGGTTTTATTATCTTTCAAATTACATGGCCTTGAATAGAAACTTGTGTAAAATTTTAGCTGGATTCTAAATGCTTGAAGGTTGATGTGTGTGCAGGTTAGTTAGCACAGAAGTGAATTGATAAGTAACCAAAGCACTAACAGTTAAAATTAAAAAATTAAAAAAATATATAGAATATTTTATGTGACAGTATCAAGGTGGATAGAACCATATTCTTTACACAGAGATGGGGTAAACAAAAAAGAATATGGGTTTATTTGGAAGCAAAGAAATAAGAATGGCTTCTAGATGAACTATAAACCAAAGAAGTTCCAAGGTTGGGTTTAAGTACAAGAGTTTCAAGTATATTTACCATTGAAATAATTGCACTTAGAGCAGGTGTCATACTTCTCTTTAAGAGAAGCTAATGAATGGTTGCTTTGAATATAAGATGTTTTCTTTTAAAGGTTGGCCATATCCTGACCCTCAGTTTTGTTTCAGTATAAAGCATTTGAAATAGAACACAAAAACCGATATTCATGGCCATTGAACTATATCTTTGCTTGAGTTTTCTAATAACACATCATCAATCTTCTCAGAAACCATAATTTAACTGGCTCATGTCTGTGGGAATTTTTCAGTATATCCTGTGCTCATTATTTTTGACAGTCAATATTGATACCAATATAATCTTCTTAAATGCATTTGTTTAGTTCAATTGATTTTTATACTTTTTGTGTTCTTATTAAGGCATTTCCAAGAGACTCCCCTTTAGCCTTGGACCTGTCTACCGCCATACTCACCCTATCAGAGAATGGTGAACTCCAGAGGATCCATGACAAGTGGTTATCAAGGAAATCTTGTGGTTCCGAGGCAACAACTAATGAATCAGATGTGCTTCAATTAGAAAGCTTCTGGGGGCTATTTCTCATCTGTGGGGCAGCATGTTTTCTTGCTCTTCTTATATACTTTTGCTTGATGTTATGCCAGTTCAGCCGGCATGGAATTCCTGAAGAATCCGATCCTTCTAGAGGTACCGGCTCACATTCAGCACGTGTGCGGACATTCCTATCATTTGCTGATGAAAGGGAAGATGTGTACAAAAGCAAGTCAAAAAGAAAACGTGAGGAAATGCTATCAATTAGTCGTGTGAAAGAAGATGAATCTAAGAGAACTCAAATGGACAGTTCTCAGCAGAGGCATGACTGCGAGATTTCAGTTCACTAACAATTTTTAATTTGTCCTAATTATATCACTAATTTTCAAGCAAGATATAGGTACAACGGGTTATGAAATTGAAATAGCTTTTGCATGTAGAGATCATTTTGTTTGTTATAGTATATACTTCAGCTTGTATTGTTGTAAGTGTTTGATGGTCTACACAAATGTATTTGGTTCAAATATTAATACCCTCGTGGGTTCTAGTTAGTTCAACTGGTAAAGTCTATAATGGTTGTATAAGAGATCTGGGGTTCAATCCCCGCTTAAACAAAAAACTGATTGGTATCTTGATTTGACGATAAAGAGCTATCATCAGGAGCGGGCGTCATAAGTTAAACTCCCTCTTAAAAAAAAAAAAAATTAATACTCTCTCTTTTGTAAGCATCAACATCATATGTTCTAAAAATGTCATTTTAACACATTAAAAAAGCTACTTTATTATTTTAACATACCATTTTACAATTCATCATACATTACATCTTCTATTCTTCAATACTATATGTTAGGTTAAGATAGATTGACCCCGGTTAATTAATTCAATTATCCAAGTTAATTAATTAGGTTCAACTGCATGCAAATCTTGGAGGCACCAACAAAAAACACCAAAAATACTAAATGCAGCGGAAAATAAATTTGACACGGTGATTTATTAACAAATGGGGAAAACCTTGTAAGGCAAAAACCACACCAGGTGATTTTAAGGTCACCACTCTCAATAATCCACTAATCAATAATCAAACGGTTACAAGTATAAGGAATCTCACCAACTACCCTGGCCTATCCCGAAATACCAACCTATAGTTGAACATTCGCTCCAATACCCAATTGGACTTGATCTTGTAGTAGCCTTCTTTCCCTTGATGCACAAATCTCCAATTTGTGACTAACTCTTTTGCACGGATCCTAGTACGTGACTAACTCCAACAACTTGAATAATTGTTGGCTGTAAGGTTCTTCACTTTATCAACAATTAAGATCAAGAAGCACTTGGTTACAAAACCCAACAGCGTACAAACACAATAACTTCTTACAGAGAAATTAAGCACTTGGTCAATGTATCCATCTGTGATGGCTTTTAAAATAAGCCTTATATATGTCTAGGGTTGTGAGAAAAGAAATCCTACATAACACATAAGCTTGGGCCAGATTTCAGATCTGGAAATTCTGAAATTGTAATTTTCGATAGATTGAGCTGGTGTTGAGCTATCTATCGAGCTTCGAATTAAGTCTCAATAGCAATTGTAGGGGGTTGGGCCCAGAAGGCCCGCACAAGCCCACTTAATCAGAACCCAAAACAGGGCCCAAGGCCTAATTAGAGGAGCTCGTTATGGTATGCGTGGAGGGAGTTAACCCCGGGCCTTATCACAATAAGCCCAACCCTAAGATTGGGATGGCAGTTTAAAGGGACACCACCCTGAGGGAGTTTTAGGTGGTCGGCCTAAATATTGACAAGCAACAAGGGAAGTAGGCACAGGACACGTACATGGTGAGGTCGGTAACTAAGGGCTGGCAGTGTCATTGGGGAAGTTCACTGCCAAACACTTTTTGGCGTTTGGAACAAGTTCCAAGGTAATCCTCTAAAGTTGTGAGGATCCCTTGGGATTCTGATGAACGTGGGAAGATGTGTGAAGTGGGGAAATAATGATGGTCACCCCACTAACAAGAGATTGTAAAAGGCAGAGGAGGATAAACTCAAAGGGGGTTGGAAAAACTGGGGAGTGAGAGACAGAGAGATAAACACAGGGAGACACTGGGGATTTAAGATAAACCAGGTGAAGTTTGGGGCCTAATTTGTAGTATTGAGACTTAACCCACGTATAAATAAATTGTGTCCCAAATACTATTGTCAAATCAGTCTTGGGTGACCACAACAGCTAACTGTCAAGCTATCTGTCGAGAATTAATATGCAGCTTTTCTTCACTTGTTTCTTGGATCAATCTTCATGTCTTTAATACTTGACTTAAACAACATGTTTCTTGAAATACTAAACTCATTTTATATCTACCAAATTACAAGTAAAGTGCATTTTGTCAAAGGATTAGCCAATTACAAAAAAATATGACCCTAACACTATACATTAAAATATTATATACAAATATTAAAATGCAGACATGTGAGAGGAAAAGAGAGAGTGAGAGAATAAACAATAAATGAGAAAGAGAGAGGGCCCACCAGGGTGAATAAAAAAGCAATAAAATTTTTGAGATTTTGCTACAGTGCTGTTCTATTGATAGAACGATACTATAGCATGTTGGAAAATTTTTTGAGAATTGAAACACTTCATGAAGCTAAGATTTTGGTGTTTAGTGTGTCAAATGTCACAAAAAAAAAAAAAAAAAATTGGCATTTGGCACACCTGATGCCAATGCTCTTACAATTCTAAGGCTAAAAGTTTGGAGTTGTTTTCCTTTTGTACCAAGGTTAGAGACCCTACCCTTTAAACCAATGTTTGATTCCATTTCTATTTTGTTCAAATTCGTAATAATCTGACCATTAAAAGAGACATTTAAAAATAAAATTATTTATATCTGGGATAGAACCATTAAAAGAGAGATAGGTAAGAGAGAGAGAGATAGAAACCGAGGAGAAACTCTCCCTTCATTCAAACATACCCTAAATTACTAGATTAATCGATGCTAAAGGTTTTGACTAATACAAGATATTACCAAAATTTTTCAAAATATATCTGTATGGTCCCGTGATATCCAAGCCCATTTAGGCCTTGGACTATGGATCAATAGTATGGTCTAGGGGCCCAACCTTTGCTCTGCCCAGGATCCCGACCCGAACCCACAAAAACTACGAATTAGAAGGAACTTGGAGGAAAGAAATTAAAGCAAAGGAAAGGGGAAGGAGACTTACTTTTGGCTTTAAAGGAGAAGAAGATTCTGGATTAGTAGGCAAGTGCATAGGTGAGTGCTCGGCAGAGAGAAATTTCAGAGAATGAAGAATGAAAAAGTGAGAAAATGAGTTAAGATGGACTATTTATAGAAGTCAGGGAAAAATGGGCATCGGTTAATGAGCAATAATGGGAGTTAATTAGCAATAATGAAGCAAAAAACCTTACAGACACCCAGGGCAACCAACACGCGCGCCTCGGTTCACGAACTGACAGGTAATGATAACGGCTGAATCAGAAGGTCAGACACAACGCACCTTTTGAGAAACGCATTAATGGATCTCAGAAACCGCCCACAATACACCCATTGAGTTTCTCAGGTAACCGCTGCCTCTCTGGCTCCTTGATTCGTTCTTGAGAGCCGAGCACGAATCAAGAGGAGGCTAATGTACAGCCCCGTGATATCCAAGCCCATTTGGGCCTTCGACTATGGATCAATAGTATGGCCTAGGGGCCCAACCTCTGCTCTGCCTAGGATCCCGGCCCGAACCCACAAAAGCTACGAGCCCATGCTGAGTGTTGTTCAAAGGCCTGAGGAGCAGGCAGCCGTCACTAGCTCGTATCTTGCCTTGCCACGTGGTTCTTGCTCAACAAGTCGTCCTCGAGCAAGGTTGCAGTTGTTCGGTCACACCACCCTTTGTGCGCCCGGCAGTGCCTTAGAGAATATCGCCGCCGAGCACAGTTGCTGAAGTGGGAGCTATTTCCAAAGCCACTCTTACCTAAACGCCCACTTACAATTAACGACATTGGACCTCTCATTGCACTAGTTTTGAAAGTAATCATAATCCTCCCACTAATAATTGGCTATAAATAGGAGAAACTAAAGAAAGGGGGGGTTGGAATCTTGGAAGAGAAACAGAGAGAGTATAGAAAAGGTAAGCAACACAAAAAGAGAGAGAAAAGTGATCTCATTGAGTCTCTGTGTCGAGAACAACCCAAAGTAGGAAATCCAAGCCCACTATACAAGTAAGTTGTGAGCCCAAGTAAGGTCCAGCCAAATAGCCTTATTTTTGGCGCGCACAATTGGCGCCGTTTGTGGGAATCTCCTACAACACTGTGGTTCTAAAGGGACTCAAGCTCGGGAAAAATGTCTGAAAGGTGTTCGGGGAGTCACGCGGAAAGTGGATCCATAGGATCTTCTCGGGGATCTAGCTGGCGAGAGCGCAGGCAAAAGGAGCGAGAAGATAGGGAGCACGGTCAATAGGAAGAACTGTCCGGCACAGAAGAAGGATCATACCAAGCCTAACGGGGCAGTCTCCGGTGCTACGGGACATAGGCAGAGGGAGGAGAGAGATGGAGAGCTTGAATGGCTACGCAGACTAGTCAGAGACTTGGAGCTGAAGGTGAGGGGCAGGCGTTGGAGAAGGGACAGGGATGACCAAGAAAGGAGAGTTGACAGTGGGGGAAATAGATATGGGGTGGGGTCTAATCAGTCTAGTTCTCGTCAACGACGAGGTCGTTCACATTCCTGGGAATCCCGTCAGCACCGAGACCGTTCGCATTCGCGGGGATCCTGACAGCATCGAAACCGGTCACGTTCCCGTAAGTCAGGGCAACGCCGAGATCGCTCACGTTCACGGGAGCATTTAGTCAGGAATTTAGTCTCCCCAGAGGAAAGGTGGCCTCGTGATGCTGCCATGGATGCTATGAGTTGCGCTTTGCAAAAAGCAGCTCGGTCCCCGTTTTTCAGATGATATCGAACGGGCTAAAATGCCGAGTAGGTTTACCCGCCCACCGTTCAATTCCTACGACGGGAAAACAGACTCGGTAGAGCACGTCAGTCATTATATTCAGATGATGTCTCTGCATACTCATAACGATGCGCTGATGTGCAAGGTATTTCCTTCGAGTCTAGGACCTACCGCTTTGAGGTGGTTTAATGGGCTACAGAAGGGCTCCATACATAGTTTTTCCGAGCTAATTCAAGAGTTCGGCGTTCGGTTCGTGACCTGCAGTCGTGTACCACAGCTGGTAGATGCGCTATTATCCATGAAAATGAGGGCAGGGGAGACCCTCTGTAGTTATGCTAGCCGGTACTGGGAGCTATACAATGAGATAGGCGGGGATAATGAGAAGGTCGTAGCAAGCACTTTTAGAATGGAGTTGCCCGAGGACTCCGGACTACGGGAGTCATTGACTAAAAAGCCTCCCGAAGACATGAGGCAACTGATGAGACGCATTGAGAAATACAAACGACTGGAGCATGGCCGATTGCAAAGTAAGGGTAAAGCACCGATGATAAATTGTCCTCGACAAAGTGGTTTTCACTCAGACCCTGAGGGGGCTTGACGATTCAAGAATCGGCAGCATAGATGGAAGGGGTAAATGTGACGTTTAAGGAGTCGGTACACAGGATTGTTGACCGGATCAAGTATGAGCCATATTTTCGGTGGCCGAACAAGATGGGTGGGGACCCATCTAGGAGGAATCAGAACTTGTACTGCACCTATCACTGGGACAAGGGTCACACTACCGAACAGTGTCGGGTATTGAAGGATCACCTCGGGCAATTGGTTAAGGCTGGGTATTTAAAGGAATTTTTATTGGACTCGGGAGACAGAGGTGCGGGGCAAGATACTCGCCAAAAGGGGGACCCTCTTCCACCCCCTGTAGGGGTAATTGAAGTCATTCATGCTGTCCTAGAGAGGCTCATTGTAGGAAGAAGGAAAGGAGTGTTGACTGTAGTACCAGTGGAGAGCTGCTCAGGTGTACAGCCGCCAGAGAAGAAAATAAGGTTTGCACGGGAGCCTATCGCATTTGACGATGACTATTTGGAGGGGACGATCCAACCGCATGATGACGCGTTAGTGGTCACGGCTCGGATAAGTGGCTTCTTGGTGAA
Source organism: Notholithocarpus densiflorus (assembly GCA_030021035.2). Taxonomy (NCBI): domain Eukaryota; kingdom Viridiplantae; phylum Streptophyta; class Magnoliopsida; order Fagales; family Fagaceae; genus Notholithocarpus; species Notholithocarpus densiflorus. The sequence continues at coordinate 8,125 of JARYZH020003138.1, forward strand.
AAGGGTAATGATAGACCAACGAAGTGGAGCCGACGTAATGTATCCGGACCTATTCAGGGGGCTCGGACTGAAGAAGGAGGACCTTGCGAACTATAGTACGCCCTTGGTTGGGTTCGACGGTAAGGTAGTAATTTTGAAAGGGCAAATTTCACTTCCTGTGATTATGGGGGGCAAGGAGGTAGTAGTAACATTTATAATAGTAGCTTCATTTTCTCCATATATGGCCAACCTGGGAAGGTTGTGGATCCATTCAATGGGGGCTATTCCATCTACCCTGCATGTAAAGATCAATTTCCTTACCGAGCTGGGTATTGCCGTGGTAAGAGGAAACCAGCAAGTGGCAAGACAGTGCCTTATTGCCATAGTTAATTGGAAGCGGGAGAACCAGGCTGATCGAGGAAAGCGAACCGAGCAACTAAAAGGAGCCAAGGAGAAAGAGCAGTCCGAACAAGAGCAGGTTGGGCGGAAAGATCCATCTCAGGAGGTCCCTTTATAGCAATCACAAGAGCCTCGAGAAGGAATGGGGGCTGGCTGCGCCGATGAGTTAATAAGGGTGAAGATATTACCGGATACTGATAGGTATTTTCAAATTGGAACAAGTATGAAAGATGAAGATAAAGTGCAGGTGTTGTTGTTTCTTACTCAAAATATAGATGTCTTCGCTTAGAGCCCTTATGAGGTGCCCGGGGTTGATCCCGGGTTCATCGTTCATAAGCTTAACGTAGACCACTCATTTCCCTCGAAGAAGCAGAAGCTGAGAAGGTCGGCTAAAGAACATGTTGAGGTAATAAGGCAAGAGGTTGAAGGAGGCCGGGCGATAAAGGAGATCTTTTTCCCAGAGTGGCTGACGAATACCGTGGTTGTCAGGAAGAAGAACGACAGATGGAGGGTCTGTGTGGATTTCACGGATTTAAACCGAGCATGCCTAAAGGACCCGTTTCCTATGCCAAAAATTGATCAGTTGGTAGATGCCACCTACAGGCACTCGAGGATGAGTTTCTTGGATGCCTTTCAGGGATATCATCAGATCGCTCTGGCTACTGAAGATCAGGAGAAGACAACATTCACTTCTCCTGACGCTAACTATCATTACACTGTGATGCCCTTCGGGCTAAAGAATGCCGGGGCAACATATCAATGGATGATAAAGAGGATGTTTCAGGACAAAATTTGGCGTACAGTTGAAGTGTATATTGACGACATGGTAGTAAAGAGCAAGCAGGAAGTGCGGCATGTAGAGGATCTTTAGGGGGTGTTTGAGATATTGTGGCAACATAGGTTGCGCCTTAACGCAGAGAAATGTGCTTTTGGAGTGGGAGCTGGTAAATTTTTGGGATATTTAATTACCAGCCGGGGGATAGAAGTTAATCCCAATCAGATCAAGGTCGTAAAGCGTCTCAAGTCGCCGAGCAATCCGAAAGAAGTACAAGTGTTGACCGGGATGTTAGCCGCTCTTAATCGATTCATCTCTAAATTTTCAGATCGCTGCCGTCCATTTTACCAGCTTTTAAAGAAATGGAGAGGATTTCAGTGGGATGATGAGTGTGAAAAAGTTTTTCAGGATCTTAAGGAATACTTGACGCAGGCACCGATGCTGACAACAGCAGAGCCCGGTGAGGACCTGTTTATGTACCTTTCGGTGTTCGACCATGCTGTAAGTGCCGTACTTTTAAGGGATCGAGGAGTACAACAACCTGTGTATTATATCAGCAAGACCCTAGTCGACGCGGAGACCAAATATTTGCCTTTAGAAAAATTGGTATTGGCATTAATGCATGCCACCAGGAAGTTACCTCAGTATTTCCAAGCTCATACCGTGTATGTGTTGACCAAATACCCCCTACAGTCGTTGTTGAAAAGATCTGACTTCACGGGGTGGATAGCTAAGTGGGGAACCCGGCTCGGGGCCTTCGACGTAAGGTATAGCCAAGAAGTTTAGTAAAGGGGCAGGTGTTAGCTGATTTTGTGGCGGAATTTTCTCATAAGAACCAAGGGGAAATGGTTTGTCAGTTGTAGTGTCATCCGTGGAAAGTGCATGTGGACAGTGCTTCTAGCGCTATGGGAGCCGGTGTTGGGATTGTCATAATTACTCCGGAAGGTATACGTTTGGAGCATTCGTTCAAATTGGGGTTTAAAGTCTCCAACAATGAGGCAGAGTACGAAGCTTTACATGCCGGATTGAGGGCGATCTCAAGCTTGGGTGCTCGGGACATGGAAGTTTATTCATATTCGAGGTTGGTAGTTAATCAGGTGCAGGGAAGTTTTGAGGCCCGAGATTCCCGGATGAAAGCATACTTAGAGTTGGTAAAGCAAGCTATGAACAACTTCTGTACGGTGAAGGTGATCCAAGTGGCCCGGGCGCAGAACAGACATGCCGACTCCCTCGCTACGCTAGCATCATCAATAGCCGAGGAAATTCCTCAACTAATTAAGGTGGAGCTTGTTCCAGAACCAAGCATTAAGATGGCAAGTGATGTGGGGGCTGCAGGGGTCGACATCACAGCAATTACAACATTTGGACTGTGTTGGATGGATCCCATCATTGACTTCTTAGCCGAGGATCGGGTCTCGTGCGATGAAAGGGAAGCTAACAAGATCCGTAGGGTGGCTGCCCGGTATTGGTTGTCAAAAGACTGGAAGCTATATCGCAGGTCCTTTGGGGGACCAAACCTTTTATGCTTACACCCAGAGAGAGTGGGCCAACTCTTAGCCGAGCTGTATGATGGGGTGTGCGACAGTCATGTGGGAGGACGATCATTGGCGCACCGAGCAATGACTCAAGGATTTTGGTGGCCCCAAATGCAGAAGGATGCCGTGGAATATGCGCGTAAGTGTGAGCAGTGTCAGAAGCATGCCCCCCTAATCCACTAGCCGGCAGGCCATTTGAACCCGATCAGCAGCCCCTGGCCTTTCGCACAATGGGGGCTGGATATCCTCGGCCTATTTCCTCGGGCGACAGGCAATCAAAGATTCGTTTTGGTGGCTGTCGACTATTTTACCAAGTGGGTGGAGGCGGAAGCTCTGGCTAATATCCGAGACGTGGATGTGAAGAAGTTCGTATGGAAGAATATAATCATAAGATTTAGGGTGCCGGACTCCCTTATATCAGATAATGGACTACAATTCGACAACCGAGCTTTTTGTGAATTTTGCAGCAATCTCGGCATCAGGAACAGGTATTCCTCTCCGGCGTATCCCCAAAGTAATGGCCAGGCCGAGGCTGTAAACAAGGTAATCGTGAATGGGCTGAAGAAGAGGCTGGAAGGTGCAAAGGGTAACTAGGCCGAGGAACTACCCAATGTCTTGTGGGCATACCGGATGACTCCTCGAAGGTCCATAGGGGAGACCCCATTCTCTCTCACATATGGAGCAGAAGCCGTGATACCAGCCGAGATCAATTTGTGTAATGCGCGAGTTTTAGAATTTAACATATCCCAGAATGACAGTTTGTTGGTAGAACGTCTTGATTTGCTAGAGGAATACCGGGAAGCAGCGACTATACGACTAGCCGAATATCAGCAAAAGCTTGCTCGGCGCAATAACCAAGATATAAGGATGATGGAATTCAGTGTCGGAAATTTAGTACTGAGGAAAGCTGTGGGAAACATGCGAGATACGAATGCCGGGAAGTTGGCCCAAACTTAGGAAGGACCGTACAAAGTCACAGCCATTGCAGGCACAAGAGTGTATTATTTGGAAGACATGGACGAGACACCATTTCCCCGACCATGGAACGTTCATAATCTCAAGAAGTTTTATCAATGATCATCCATACATGGAAAAATATACCTTGTACTAACTAATATGATAACGATGATGCTTATTCACGCAGGCTCAGTCAATTCTATTATTTATTTAGCGCAGCCGGTCGATGAATATGGAGGAAGTCGAGAAAATTCAACCAGTCTGTTATGTTCTAAGGATTGAAACCTGGTTCTCAGTTCGATCCCTATCACCGGGCAGGTGGAAACCTTATTCTAAAAAATA
>JARYZH020003139.1:0-12104 GCA_030021035.2 Notholithocarpus densiflorus
TAAGTTAGTTTTTCTCTCTAGAACTCAAGAATTCCAACTTTTTGGGATAGTGGAAACTTACTTTCGTTTGATGTGGATGAGTCTTTATATAATGAGCCTTGGAGTGGTTACTCGATTGGTAACTTCCTCAAACCGTACGGAAGTTACAAGGTTCAGACACAACTTCTACAACAGTTATAGAAGTTAAAAGATTTAATCTTATCTTCTATAACTGCCATTGGAAGTTGAGAGCTTAGTGAGAAGTTAGAGCGATAAGCAAGGATTTTTCTTATACTCCAAAATAGTAGAACGTAGTTCAAAATATAAGTTTTTGTGTATAAATTCATTCTGAAGATATTCCAAGTGTCGAAGGGTCGTCCATTTGCTTCCATGTCTGGACGACCTTCCTTAATTTGGACGGCCTCCTTATACTAGACAACATTTTATATTAGGACAACCTATGAATGATACAATGGACGAACTGGAGTAGGCCCAATCGTCGTGGTTTCCTATGTTCTCTGGACGACAACTCAAGGATGAGCTATACTTGTCTTTTCCCCATCAATATATATATATATATATATATATTTATATGATTTAGAATCTAATTGGATCTAGACTCTTTGGTTTTTGTACACATTTGTCTGTGGCTTTCGAAACAAACCTGTTCAGAGCTGCAACTCGCCCAGTGAGGGATTGGACTTCCTTGATGTTCTTCGGTGATTCCATGCTCAGTATGGCTTGGATCTTGTCTGGATTTGCTTCAATTCCTCTTTGTGAAACCATGAATCCTAGAAACTTGGCGCAAAATTAGACTCCAATTTAGAATTTAATTAAATTTTCTCTTAGTTTTGACTATATATATATATATATATATGTATGTATGTATGTATGTATAGCTACCTACCATCACTCTATTTAAAATTACATGTTGTTCATGAAATCACAGTCCTATATATGGCCCTTTTTTAGAGCCACTATCTCATCACAAAAACTATCTCATAAAAAATAAATAAAAAAGTTAGTATATTGCAATGTATTTGGAATGGTGAGTCCATCGGTATTTGGAAATCAATGTTTTTTTTTAAAAAAAAAAAACCTTAAATTGGACACGTGGCACAAAATTAGACAACAATTGGAATCCAATTTAGAATCTAATTGGATTTTCTCTCAGTTTTGGCTTTAATTATATATATAGACTGGTTATTGGCCTATGCGTTGCACGATTTTTTTTAATAAATATTATGACTGGAGAACATTTTTTTGGGAAAAAAACTTCTTTCATTTTTATGTAGTGATTTTAAAAAATACAATGAAGGGTTTTATGATAAATTTTGTTAATTTTATGAGATACATTTATATAAAATAAAACTCATAAAAAGCATAAGATATATGTAAAGGTATAATTCATGACTATGCATGAAAGTTATTGTATTTTTTTTTTTTAATTTCTATTAGCTAGATCACATTTCTTAAATAAATTGAACAACCATTTTATCACCCCTTTATGCATGTAATATTTGGAATGTTGTTAGTTAGTACATGATTGCTTGATAAACAATATTTAGTAAAAATTATTTTAATTCTATTTAAGAAATTTTTTGTTCAATTTTTATTTTCATGTCCATTTTTTTAATCTAATAGATTTAATTTTTCACTTTAGTTTAATTGAATAGTATTGTGTTTATACTTTTTTTCTTAACTACAATTGATAATTCACAAAATGAGTAAACAACTTATTGAGTATTGCAAAAGATACAAATATGAACTTTAACATGAGCATGAACATGAAGGGAGATTTCTATTCATTTTCTTGAAGAAAAAAATGTACTTACAGAAAATTCCAAAATTTATTAGGTAAAGAAGAATCAAAGTTATAGATAGCAAAATCAATAAACCAAAAATTTTAAGAGCCTAAGAGGAGCCATTACTCATTTGAAACAGTCCAAAATACTCAAGGACTAAAAAAAAAAAAACATCTACTCCACACTTCCATCGCAACTGCTTTAGCTCAAGGAAAACAATATATATCTTTATATCTTTTTATTATTATTTAGAAATAATTACAATATGCTGCTAATCCCGCAACTTGAACCTTTTTTCCCTGACTCCTGCAATTTGAACTTTTTCTCCCTTAAACCCCAGACACTTATAGGGAGGTGCCAATTCAACTACATGGCCCTTGACATATATATATATATATATATATATTTATATATATATATATATCATTTAATAGATATAGAACTTCCTTTAAAAAAAATTAATATGTTTATTATAACTAAGGGAAATCCTAATGGGTACTTCACTTGAGCATATGTGAAAAAGGCAGATACATACCACAAATGGTAAAGGAGAAAGAAAAAGTTGCTAATCCCTTTTAATATGGTTAATTGCTTTACCTCAATCAGTCGCCAAAACAACATACCGTTTATTCATACCACAACCACAAATGACAATGCAGCATTAGCCATCTATAATTGCTAATCTCAAAGTACAAATTTCTTTAATAGCTCTGCCTTCATTTCTTTTGGCTAATATGTCTTTAGTGAATCAAAATCAAACCACAAAAATTACCACAAAAACTATATAAAAATCACCAAATTAAAGTTTGAAGTTATAATTAAATTTTTAAAAGAAATCTAGGCACAATTGCACAAAAATTCCATGTAGCTAAGTCACACTTAGGAATATTGGACCCTTTTTCCTTTGTATAAATAGGGGGGTCCCAATGGGATGAGGGGGCTAACAATTTTCTCTCCAAAACATTTATTGTAGGAATATAAAAGTTTTCCATTGTATACTTTTCACGATTAAAGAACATGACTTGCCAACTAATCAAACTAGAGTTTTTAGTACCTATAGCAATTTCACAACATCAAGAACAAACCCTAGTGTATACATTGTCAAATTCCATAGTCTCCTATTACATCAAATGAGTGTTAAATTTTTCTCGCAAAGTATTGAATAGTAAAGCTTTTGGGCCATAGTCTCAATTACAACTTGTTTGTTTTTAGACCTCTTAAAACACAATTGAATTAACCTAGTTAATTAGCCAAGTTATTACTTAGTCCAAATTCAAGGGAAACCACATCGGTAAAAACCTGGGGAGGATTTAACCTAGCTATCCTCACGGTAAACTTGAATCCACTATAGAAAGAATCGAAGTTTTACAATAGCGACTTAGACCACTAACATCCTATTGCTACCCACCAGTAGAAACTTACTGACCCGACCACGTGCAAGCTCCGAGACCACGGACTCCTTCTTTCTTGGATTCTCCAGCAAGTACAAGCACACCCGCTTGTGTTTCTTTAAGCTCTTATGGCAGCAATTGAATGATCATCAAGCTCTTGAAGAAATCTCATTCTTGATAATCCTAAGCTTGTGTGAAGGCAAGCACCTCTCAGATCTCACAAGAGATTCACACAAACAGCAATATGAGCAACCTCTAAAACGTGGCTAGGGTTTCCCTTTTATACCTAGGGCAAAACATAAAACCCTACACGTCATATGGACTTAGGGCTGAGTTGGAAAATTCGGCAAAAAAACGTTCTGCCCGACTTTCGATCGATCGAGTCTAATTCTCGATCGATCGAGCCAGTCAGAATTGCACACTCAATTCTGCAGCTAATTTGATTCCAACTTTACATAAAAGACCTATACTTTGAGCAAGTCTAAACAAGACTAACATCTGTTTTTATCATGGTTTGCCAACATTACAAAATAGAGTTCTAATACATTAGTTCCTAAGACCTTAGAACCTAACACAACTCTTAATTATGTTGGACTTGGATGACACCTATTAACAACGCATAATTATGAGATGCAGAAAAAATTTGGAGTTTACACAATGTTTAGTGTGGATGGGAAGAAATTTCATCCTATTCCAATTGGTTAGGGTAGTAAGGGACCTATTCCAATTTAATGATCCTGGAATTTTGTATACAAGTAATAATCAAGGAAACTTCCGCCTAAAATAAGTAGAACTTTTGGCAAGAGAGAAAATTGATGTCTAGACAAATCAAGCTAAGGCCGACCAAAATGGACCGTATTCTTAATTTCTTATCTCTATTTGTTCCATTTACAAGACTTACAATCAATGCTTGGCGTATAAAAGTTGAACATCTTATCTAAAGTCTATCCTCTGAAAGCTTGAGAAAAAATTCATTTAAACCAACACAATATATAAATTATAAAGGAATCAAAGAAAAATTGTCAAAAATAATGAAATTTAATCTATGCTTAAATTCTTATAAGGATGAACACAATAGCAATATCCTTTAAAAAAAAAAAAAAAAAAGAAGATAAAAAAATCTATGCTTATTTTGTACGTATGATAAAGTCCTATCACAAAGTTTTTTGAGACTCATGTTGATTAGTGATTAGGAGTTATAAATGAATAATCATCAATATATATAAATATATAAATATATTATATATATATAAGCAGAGATCTCATTTGGGAGTGCATGAGTTCTTGCCAAGTGACGCTCTAATTTTGCATTTTGCATTTTTTTACCTCTTTCATTAAGATTTTTTTACTATTACTCAAAAGTTTACATTAACTTATTTTACTATTTTCTCATTAGTCTCTCATTAATTGCCTAAGCTTACATCACACATTTCTCTCTTTTCATGTCTTTTAGCATACCCACCATTTTAATATTTTTAAAAAAGCAAAAAAATAAGAATTAAGGACTAATAGTAGTAACTAACTAGATAAGGCCTTGGAGGGAGATAGAGAGACACAAAAATGTTGTGGATTGTTAAATAAAATGCATTATTTCACTACAAAATCAAAACGCATTGTTTCACTATAAAAGACCTGAGGCTGACAAAATATTTGAAAGAGAGAGAAAGAGAAATCTGAGGGGCCGCTGCTTTCATCATATTGGCCTCCCACCACCATCAAGACGCCGAAATCCCTACGGGTATTTTTTTTCTTTTTAAATTAGGGGATTAAATATGATTTAGGTTTGGGTAATTTGGTTGGATAATTTTTGTTTTGGGTATATAAGTAGAGAGAATATTTGGTACGCAATATAAAGCCATATTCTACCATGGTTTTAAATCATCTATAAGACACGTGTATACATACTTGCCCACACCATGTTTTAATGTCGCACTATCAATGAGTAGATGATAGTGAGAGAGTTGGATATACTTTTATTTCATAGTATTTAATATGTGAACACAACACAAATTATTTAATTTTCATGGTCTCGTTACTCTTTTTCATTTATTTTTGGTTTCATGATTTTAAAAAAAAAAAAATTTACCTTGAGAAGGCTTTAAATATGCAGTGAAACACCAATTATAAATTGTACACACATAACCATTATAATTATTCAGTTCAAGGAATGAGTAATTTTTTTTTTTTGGAGAAATATTGTAGAATAAAAGTTGTTACAAAATGTCTCTCTCTCAGAGACCTCATGCGAGAGTGCATGAGGTCCTGCCAAATGGCACTCTTATTTTGCATTTAGCCTTTTTTTACCTCTTTCATTAAGCTTTTTTTTTATTGTTACCCAAAATTTCACATTATCTTATTTTACTATTATCTCATTAATATCTCATTAATTGCCTAAGCTTACACCACATTTTTCACTATTTTTCATGTCTTTTAGCATATCCACTATTTTAGTATTTATAAAAAAAAAAAAAAAGTAAGGACTAATAGTAATAACTAACAAGATAAAACTCTAGAGAGAGATAGAGAGACACAAAAATGTTGTAGATTGTTAAATAAAAGGCAATATTTCACTATATATTACCAAAATAAAAGACCTGAGACTAACAAAACATTTGAAAGAGAGAGAATGAGGAATCTAAGGGGTCACCACCTCCATTATACCTCCCACCACCATCAAGACACCGAAACCTCTACGGGTAATCTTTTTTTCTTTTTAAATTAAGGACTTAAATATGATTTAGGTTTAGGTAATTTGGTTAGTTAGTTTTTGTTTTGGGTATATAAGTAGAGAGAATATTTGGTGCGCAATGTAAAGTCATATTTTATTATGGTTTAATTTTAAATCATCTATAAGACGCATATACACTTGCCCACATCATGTCTTAATGTCGCACTATCAATAAGTGGAAGACAGTTAGAGAGTTGAGTATACTTATATTTCATAGTAAGAAATATGTGAACACAATACAAATTAGTTGATTTTCATGGCCCCGTTACTCTTTTGCATTTATTTTTGGTTTCATGATTTAAAAAAATAATAATCTTACCTTAAGAAGGTACAAATATGTAGTGAAGCTACTAAACCAATTTTTAATATCTCAAAATATATATGTTTCTTTACTCTAATTTAGTTTACTTTTTCTTTATAATTTATGTACAACATTATTCAAAACTGTTTTGCATAAAATATCACAAAATTATTCGTGCATTGCATAGGAAACTTATTAGTTATATATAGTTTCGTTAAACCATCCCAAAAAATATTAAAATTCTCTCAATGGATCTTCTCTTTTTCTTAAAATTTTTACAAACCTATTCCCATTTCACCAATAAAATAAAATTGCAAACCTATAAGCAGCAGGTTGACAAATTGAAATTGTTTAAAATTTGTAGATGTCTAACATAATAAGATTTTCTACAATTATATTCATCACTTGTGTCCTGCTATATAACATTAATTTGGTCCATATGATGCTGATGTTGTGAAAACTAGTTTGAGCTTTTTTTTTTTTTTTTTAATTATTTATTTATTTATTTATTTATTTATTTTTTTCAGTTGAACTTCAAGGAGAGAATCACACACTCTCAATAAGGCACCTTCACAAATATAAGTGACCACAAAAGTAGAATTGGGCCAAATTTAAGCAAAAATGAGGAAATGATTACAACTTTTTGTCACCCATTTTTTCACACTTCTCCCTGCTGTACAAGAGGATCTGCCATCAAAGTTATAAACTGTTGTTCTAACTTATTTTTTAATATTGTCTTGGTTGAAGTGTTCTTTAAGTTAAAAATATTAGCCATACCCAAGCATATCAATAGGCTTGGCACAATTCATAAATACAATGGTTCCGTTTTGAGTAAAACACCCTGAAATCCAAATTAAATTCCAGTATTATGCATTCAGCGTTCCTCTTTTAAATCTTCATGGTTAAACTTAGTAAATTTCACACCAAAAGAAAAGATCTTTGTAACTTTGGACATCTTGTTCTGAAAACCAATGAAGTTATCTCCACAGAACATATATACACAGTTAACTTTTTGTATATTAATTTCAGAAACCACTTGAAAGAAAAAGCTAAAGGAGATGGTAGTGATTTCATCACAAGTTCTGGACAATAATAGTTTGTGTAATATTATATATTATCTTCTTTTTTGTAATAATTTTACAGTGCATACATTATTTTCAATTGTTCATACAAAAAAAAAAAAAAAAATAGTAATGTAGAGTAGACTTAGAGTAACTCGATCCTATGTTGTAATGGAATATTTGTACACTTGCTTCAAATAGTTTGGGGTTTTAACGACCGTCAATCTTAGAAAGTGTTATTTCATTTATAGAATTAGATGCTGCACTAGTTGATTTGTCTGAACTATTGTAAGTACCCTTCAAAATAAATGCAGGTCGTTTTGGAGAAGGAAGAGGAGTGTCATTACCCAACATGAAAACAACAGTTGACATGGTTGGCCGGTCTGTTGCATGTTCTTGCACACACAAAAGTCCAATTTGAATGCATCTTGAAACCTCATTAGCAGGATATGTCTCATCTAGTAACAGGTCGACTATTTTCATGGAATTGTCTTCTCTCCATAGGTCCCAAACCTGAGACAAGATATTAATTATATTAGGCTCAACAATATAGGCTTAATTTTGCAGTCATTGTTTGCACATGTACTTACATGTCCAATCAAATTTGAGGAAGGGCCATCATGATGGTAAGTACCATTCCTTTTCCTAGTAATGATCTCCAGTAGCAATACCCCAAAGCTATATACATCAGACTTTATTGAAAAAAGTCATTGCATTGCATACTCAGGTGACATATAATCACTGTCATAGCACAATGAAAAGGAAGATATTGAACCTCAACATAAAATGATCAAAGATAGCCCTTTGGGCATTAACATACATGTAAAATTTGAAGTATCAAAATATGAAAACAAATTACAAAGATATCCTTAGTATTTTTTTTTCTTACATAGGCCTGTAGTTTGTACTCTCCTTAGATGTAAAATGGTAGTCAAGTAATCGGTTAAAAAAACATATCTTTGTTTTCTGGCATACTTACTATGTTCCAACGATGCAATTTGTATTAGCTTCAATTTGGTCCCCTCCAACAATTCTAGCCAAACCAAAATCTGAAATTTTTGGATTCAATGCATTGTCAAGTAGAACATTGCTGGCCTTTAAATCTCTATGGATAACTCTTAATCTTGAGTCTTGATGAAGATATAAGATCCCTCGACCAATTCCGCAAATAATCTCAAATCGCTTTTCCCAATCTAAACATGACCTTTTTGTTTCATCTAAATGAAGAAATGAGAACTTGGATTAGATTATATTGCATTCGTGCTTTCATACTTCTGTATAAATCCTGCTATTTGGAACTGATATGTTTGTAATGGGAGGATCGTTTTCTAGTGATGATGGGTGAGGTTAATGTGAAAAAGAAGACATACCAAAAATGAAAAGGTCCAAACTTTTATTTGGCAAGTACTCATAGATCAACATCTTCTCTTCTTTGTGAATGCAACAACCTAAAATTCTCACAAGGTTCCTATGTTGGAGTTTAGCAATTAGTGCAGATTCCATTTTGAATTGTTCTATTCCTTGTCCAGAGCATTTTGATAGTCTTTTTACTGCTATTTCCATTCCATTTTGTAGCAAACCCTGCAATTAAAGTCCAAATATCATTTTGTCATTATGCACAATTGTTGAAAGAAACTCAACTTGGGGAATTATTTGGGGAAGCCCAATTGTACACATCAAATTCATACTCAATGAGTACCTGTAAACATTCATGATGGAATTTATGATGCATAAACACACTTGAAATGAGATTATGCAAATTCTGGGACTTGTTCAATGAGACTACCTTATAAACTGGGCCAAAACCACCTTGGCCAAGCTTGTTAGCAAAAGAGAAGTTATCTGTAGCTGCAATAATGGTTCTTAGATCAAATAATGGGAAATTTGAATTTCTATTAGTTCCATCGAGGTCACTTCTACTTGGAGAGTCTTCGAAGTATTGTAAAGTGGAGTCAGCACTATATGAATATGTGCTATGCCTCTTCTCTGTAATAAAACAAGTAATTAATAATGCTAGTAACCATATTTGTCCAATTAGGAATTCTCACACAAAAGCCTAATTTAATAAAACTGAGAAACACACTAAAAATAAAAGAATGAAACAGAGGAAAATAAGAGGAAAAATTGAAGTTTACAATTTTCTATTTATCTTTAGGCCTGCTGATGGGGCTGGAGAAAATCTTAAAATGTCAGGGAATTGGTTGGGCCATTCATCAAGCTTTTAGTTGAAAGCATGACAAAATTATCCATGTGGCATGATAATTGACACCCTGAAGGTGTTTTGATCCCCAACTTTGTCCAAAAGGGGGTGTATGATACTGCAATTTCTGGGTTTGCAAAAGTATCCAGTATTTTGAAAGAAATGCAGTAGCCTTGGAAACCTATCAGATCAAAAGATACTACCCTACAAGCTTATTTTCATCAATTAAAATTAGCTAAGACAACTCAATGTACCGGATTTCATCTAAATATGGAAAAGTCACATGAATTTCAACCTGGAGTGAAATAAGAAACAAGATGGATACAGCTGAATGGTGGAAAGTGGTATGGTCTAAAGCAGCTGTTTCTAAGAATTCCTTAATGCTTTGTCTTTGTCTGGCAGTGAAGGACGAACTACAATTCAGAGTAGAATTAAATAAGAAACATGTATGTCTCAATGAGTGGTAGAAACTGGTATGGTCTAAAGCAGCTTTTCCCAACAAGTCCTTCATATCTTGGCTGGCAGTGAAGGACAGGTTTCCCTCCCAAGAAAGGCTTGTAAAATCGGGTACAATGGTGCTCATGTATGTTTTCTGTAGAAGTCAAAAGGGATTTTTGATCATGTCATCTTCAAGATCGAGTGTTCTTTCTTTTGAATTTGACACTTGGGTATGGTAGACATAAGAATGTGCAAATGGAATGTGCTAATGCATTTATTCATAGGCTGAAAGGCAAGAAGTTTAAGAATAGCATTTGAAAAATTTCCTTGGCTGTTTCAGTATACCATCTTTGGATCCAAAGAAATGATTATGAGTATAATAACAAAATATATCCACTTCTTTTTCATTTTTTCTTTTATCAACTTCTACGCTTGAAAAATATATCAAGTTCCATTCCATTTTATTCAATTTTATTTCATGATTTATGTATTCTGCCTATTCTTTTATAAACTTTGAAACATAGTGTTGGAGTAATCTTGGGGGCATTTGTTCACTGGCCATAGAAGTATAAAAATAGGTTTAAAAAAATTGCTCTAAACCCCCTTACCTTTCTTCTTCTTCATTACAAAACAATACACAACTGGGACTATAAGAAGAAACATTACAGCAACAGAAACTCCCAGAATTGCCATCATCCTCTTTTTCTGAGTAAGACCATTTTTCTTAGCATATTGAGCTGAGTAAAAAGAAAAAATTTATTCAAATGACATCATAAATTTCAGAAGTTGATTGAACATAAATATTTATTGATGCAGTTTTACAGGAAAATGAGAGTAGGAATGAAACAATGGGCTTAAGGAAAATATGTGATTTTATTATTTTTTTTAAGAAGGAGAAAATGCGTTTCTCATTTTGAGGTCCAACGTATCAAAAGAACAAAACAAAAAGACAAACATGTTCTCACAACAATGTCATGTCCATATGTGATTCTCTTTTTTGAGGCCGAAAACGTGTTAAAAGAAGTAACGAAAAACAAAAATTGCAAACCTATTTTTGTAACAACAATGTCAAACGCCAAGAGAGTATTTCTTATTAATATAAGTAGAATCACAGTTCAAATTCTCTCTCTCCTATTATTGTAACTATATAAAAATAAAATAAAACAAGTATTACATAGTAGGACCTACTACGAGTGATGAATATAATTGTAGAAATCTTGTGTTGTTAGGTGTATACAACTCTTAAATAATTTCAACTTCTCCACACATCATTTGAGTTTTGAATTATATGAAATAGATAAGGCAGCATTATGAAAATTTTGATATTTTTAGATAATTTAACAAAACCATATATAATTTCTTTCCCATATGGAATGTAATACTCATTTAGATTTTTAATATGAAATAGATCTATTTTAAATAGAGAAAATCATTTTTCAATAGTATGACCTAAATCAACTTTAAGGTTAGTACCATAGGGGAAATTAGATGTTGAACTAGTATTCTGCATAAATTTCAGACTAATATAATACAATAGACATGAACTTTGACTAACACTCTATTTGTTTTGAAGTAAAATAAATAAAATTTTCAGGTATTTAGTATGACAAATAAATATTTTCAAGCAAACAAACAAAATCAGTAGCTGAGTCACCAGAATTGCTGGTGTAGGAGGTCTAGTGACTAGACTGTTGTAATTGTAGCTTGAACGATGTCTTCTACAACTGGACACGGGGCAACTGTTGCCAGAGCGATGTCTCCGGCCACCAGAATGGTGGCTTCGGTTATCAAACCTCTAGCAAATAGCTTCAATGATCAGATTGCCAGCATCGGTTGCCAGAGTGATGGCTCTAGCTACCAGAATGTTGGTGCTGATCATCAGAGTGGTGGCTCTAACCACCAGACTACCGACGTCATCTGCCTAGATCACTAAACCGGTGACCCAGCCACCAAATGTAGTGAGAAAAGTCACTGTGTATTTTCATAAAATGTTTTACCAAATTTTTAAAGAAAAAAGATTTAAGAGTACCTAATACAACCGCATCCACACGTATGTATAAATCTTGTCCTCCATCAGGAAATGTTCTTGTGTCCACCAAGTCCCCTTGCCATGTCAAGCAACCAATCCCTCCCTCAGTCTCATTTGCACTTGCATAAGCCATACAAGAACAATTCCTCAAACACTTTTGCTCACACTCTTT
>JARYZH020003140.1:0-12103 GCA_030021035.2 Notholithocarpus densiflorus
ATGTATGTAATTGTGAATGATATCCTTTCTGTTGTAATTTTTTTTTTGAGGATGTATCTTTCTCTTTTGTTGGAAGAGAGGGCAATTCTTCAGCCTATCTCTTAGCCCTTTGGGCCGCCTTCTAGCGTAGATTTGAGTCTGTTCCCCTCTCTTGCCCTCTTGCTATTGTAGTTCAAGCTTTGGAAAGAGATGGGTCGGGCCTAGTTTTGCTTTTTGTTTATAACTGGTTGGTTTCGGCCTTCTTCACAATAAAATGAGGTTATTCAGCAAAAAAAAAAAGAGTTTTCTTTTTGGTTCTTGGAATTAGATGTTTGTAATTGAAATGATAACGGTTAATAATATGTGTCTGTACTTGAAATGCCATAATTCCACCAAAGGGTTCTAGATCATAAAATATTCCATAACTTTTTACTACAATTTTGATATGGCAAACTGTAAGTAATTGTTTATCACTTACACATAAATTCATAATTTTTTCTTCATCAATCACGTTCTATCACATCACAGTTGTGGCGAAGAAGTTATATAATTTTTTGTAATACTAGATTTTTTTCTATTTCAACGTGTACCTTTTAGAATGGATTATGCACTTGTTGGATCAATGTGTTTGTTGATTTGTTTTACAAACTACTCACAATCTTTACATTGCTATTTTTGTCCTGGGAAGAGACTACTAGAGTCTCTTCTAAAATTCCAGACAGAGAGGTAGTCTATTTGAGAGAGCACTTAAAGAAACTGTACTGAATCAAAGATAAACCTATTATCAGATGCGTGTTTTCTAAAAATACTCAACTACTCATTATATTTTATTATCAGAAACTGGAAAATTATTGAGTAGTCCGGGACTACAAAGTCAGCTTGCTGACCTTGTAGTCCCAGCCAATAGAAAAGAACCACGTCATTAAACATAGCTGAGATCAGCTTACTTGCCACATCATCTCAACACAGCTCCACACTTAACAGCCATTAGCCCTGCTGCGTTAACCCTCCGTGCAAATTCAAATTTTAATTTGAATATTGGGCGGGTTGGTGAAGGTAAAACTAAAAACTGAAGAAGCTTTTCATTTTCCTCAATCTTTTATCTCTTTCTGTTCATCATCACCACCATTGCAACGTTGGCAACATTTCTGCACTTGCAAGGTACCAACTTTATTTCCTCTTTTAGTGGCACAGAAAGTGTTTGTTGAAATGCTTCATAGAGATCCCTTTTTTTCCAAACTTCTTACGGCTTTGTGTTCTGATTATTAGGGGTTGTGGGTTCATGTTAGTGTGGTGCTGACAGACTCATTCAGAGTAAGCCTATTCTCCATGCCTATTAGTGGTTTATGTTGGGTGCAAGTTGTAATTATGAGTGTTTAGGAGGAAAATTTTAGTTTGGAAGCGTTTTGTGTTGGGTGCAAGTTGTAATTATGAGTGGCTAGGAGGAAAATTTTAGTTTGGAAGCAAAAGAGGCATATGGGTAGCTCTGTAATTAGGTGGAAGGCCTTTTATAAAGAAGAAAATTAATTTCTAGCATGGCATAAGGACATCACGACTGGGGTCCTGGGTGCAGAGTTGCTATTGCTCTAGGCCACCTTTCGGCATATTTTGGTATATCCTATGTCACTATGAAACCTGCTTATTGGTATTGGCCAAAGTTTAAATTTTTTACTTTGTGTTTCTGTTCTTACAAAGAAACTAGTTCTTATACTAATTTCTGTTTTTTTAAAAAGAAAAGGGAGCTAGTTATCTAACTTATTTTTGTCATCTGTGGCATTAAATTGCAGAATTATGTTCCCTGGCTATAATGCTTAAGTGTGAACCATTGTTCATTATGCAGGAGAGGTAAGTTTGATATTTTATTCTGCTGTGTTGTTTATTTTTTGTGTGAGCTGTTGTTAAAGTATCTTAACTTTATGCATTTTTTTTTCAGGTTCAATATCAGTCGGATCAATTTCTAGGCAAAAACAAACACTATGTTGTTGCTGAACATCAAAATTTGTTGATGGTTGGAGTGGTTCCTTTATCCAAGGGAGCTGTTAGTAGTCGATTAGTGTTAGAATTTAGCAAATAAATTCCTAGTTTTTTGGTAGAGATATCTGATTGAGTTATTAGATTATTTTATGTTCAATTATCTTATCATTGTAATTCGGTCAACTTTGTAACAAACACTGTTATTTAAACAATGAGATTTGAATAATAAAGCAGGTAGATTAATTCTAGAAATTCTCCTCTTGCTGGCAGGTTTGATGTACACATTATTTTGTAATTGGTCTATGTATATCTTGTTCTCTCGTAATTGATATTATTTTGGCTAAATGGCACTTAAATAAATCACATTTGTGAATTATAAGGTCATTTATTTGGATTAGGCCTGTCCAAGACAAACCGAGTACCCGACCCACCCGAGATTCCGACCGGCCCGATCCGAGAACCGTCCGATCCGAGTCCAGTGACGGGTCGGCGGCGGTTTCCGTTAAACCCAACCCGCTTTCGTCGGATCGGTTGGCGGGTCCTTGCATCTAAACCCGATTTCAACCGACCCGACCGATTCTACCACCCAAAAGGCCGCCGATCTCCATCGTCTACACAGTTTCTCAGTCGAATCTCGCCAGATCCGGCAAGATCTCGTCAAGATCCGGCGAGATCTCTTCAAGATCCGGCGAGTTCTTGCCATAAAAGGCTATTTTTCGGCCAAATTCGATGGATTTCGGCCAGATCTGCCCAATTTTCGACCAGATCCCGTGAGTTTCGGCCAGATCCGACCCGACCGAGACCAAACCATTTTCCGGCGAAGAACCGTCCGATCCGACCCGACTCTCTGACCGGTCGGCGGCGGGTCTGAAAATTTTTAACCCGAGGAAGTCGGGTCGGTCGCGGGTTGGGCACAAACCCGACCCGGACCGACCCGTGGTCACCCCTAATTTGGATCATTAACAAGCAATTTAGAATTTATTATTTTACAATCTATCTGAACAAAAAATATTTGTTTTTTTCTCTTTTATGCAAACTTATTTTACAAGTTATTGGAAAACTGTTTTGAGAGCTCAATAATAAATCTTTTAACAATAAAATATCATAAATTATCTCATATGAGCAGTCTAGTATGAAACTAATAATTGGCCTTAACTCTACCTGTGAAAATAAACTCTCGATACCATTACCAACAACAAAACACATTTTTGCACGACTTTGGATAGGCCTGTTTGATTATTATGTGTGTTGAAACAATGGCACAACTAAATAGCAATTTTGTTTTACAAATTATTATTATTATTATTATTATTATTTTATTTATACAAATTTAAAGATAATTAAAAAAATATTCCACCAAATGCCTTCAAGAAATTGAATTAGAATTAGGTCTTAATACATTACAAGACTATTTAAACTATCCTTTCAAGTTTAAGCACATAAAATTAGTACATAACTTTCAATTGGCCCCAACTCAAAATGATTACAAAGAAAACAAATGTAATAGTCACATGACAATATTATGTAGGCTTTAAGTCTCAACTCTCATGTAATAATAATTTTTGCTTGTCTTGTGAACTTCTCAGGATTCTTGGTTCTTGAATAGACTATGGACGGTAGCATGATATCTATTCTCTACAAACATTTAAAACATCACATTAGCATTTAAAAATGGAATAAAAATGATGGTATTAAGCCTCACAACAGTCATTCTAATTATTTTGTATTGATTCATAACAACGAAAAACAAATATCAAGTAGCTCACACAATTCTAGATTTAACTTATACCAGAACGTAGTTGCATGATATTGATATCCTCAAATATTGCAGGTTTTATAAAAATTATTCGGTTTCGCACATACAATGGTTCACACTAAAGTATTATAGCTAGGGACATACTTCTGTAATTTAATGCCACAGAGGACAAAAATAACTAGCTCACTTTTCATTTAGAAAAAAAAAAATTAGTAGAAGAACTGGTTTCTTTGCAAGAACAGAAACACAAAGTGAAAATTTAAACTTTGGTCAATACCAATAAGCAGGTTTCATAGTGACATAGGATATACCAAAATATGCCAAAGGGTGGCTTAGAGCAAATTTATTTTAGAACCTATTATCATCAAAATGAACCCAAAAATTGGTTGAACAATATGAAACTTTAGTGCACATCAACTCTCTACCTCTATAAAATACTAGTGCTGTGTAATGAAAATGATGTACACCACAAAGAGAAAAAAAGCAACTCTGTACCCAGGCCGTGATATCCTTATGCCATGCTAGAAATTAAATTCCTTCTTTATAAAAGTCTTCCACCTAACTACAGAGCTACCCGTATGCCTCTTTTGCTTCCAAACTAAAATTTTCGTATTATCCACTCATAATTACAACTTGCACCCAACATAAACCACTAATAGGCATGGAGAATAGGCTTACTCTGAATGAGTCTGTCAGCACCACACTAACATGAACCCACAACCCCTAATAATCAGAACACAAAGCCATAAGAAGTTTGGAAAAAAAGGATCTCTATGAAGCGTTTCAACAAACACTTTCTGTGCCACTAAAAGAGGGAATAAAGTTGGTACCTTGCAAGTGCAGAAATGTTGCCAACGTTGCAATGGTGGTGACGATAAACAAAGAGAGAAATAAAAGATTGAGGAAAATGAAAAGCTTCTTCAGTTTTTAGTTTTACCTTCACCAACCCGCCCAATTTTCAAATTAAAATTTGAATTTGCACGGAGGGTTAACGCAGCGGGGTTAACGGCTGTTAAGTGTGGAGCTGTGTTGAGATGATGTGGCAAGTAAGCTGATCTCAGCTATGTTTAATGACGTGGTTCTTTTCTATTGGCTGGGACTACTCAATAATTTCCCTCAGAAACTGTACTGAATCACAGATAAACCTATGATCGGTTTCCTCTTGTTTTATTTTATCAGTTCTATAAAAGGTTTGATGTTTTAATAATATGATTTTTGATATTGTATATGTTCTAATTTTCCACAACCTTTTCCAAGGGATTTCATTTTTGTAGTGAAAATTTTCCCGTGATTCGCTGAAGAGGTTATATTCTTTAATCAGTTGCACCATGGAGGTGCTGTGCTTGCATGCATGTCTAATGCCTGTTGATTTGGATTCATCTATCATTTCAATAGTCAGTTGGGCTTAAGATATCTGTGTCATAATTTTAAATTATACAGTTATATGCAATGATTTACGAATAGGTTGTTGCAGTGTTGACGACTTGGCATTGAAGAGTGTTTATATAAAGATGATATTTTTTTTATCCCACGCGTCTCATTCTTTTGTTGAGTTTTATTTTTATAAAGTTTAGAGTGATCTTAAGAATATTACAAACATTAATTTATTATATTGTTCAAGTGTCACCAATCACATTCTTAATGCATCAATTTATAATACCTTTAGTACACTATTTTCCAAAAATGTGTACACATGGTGCTAATTTGTTAGTAAACAAGAATAGTCACTTCCACCACCGCACACCCTTGGTGCGATGGTCACTCCACAAGTATAAGTGCTTGTGGAGTGTGGGGGGCAAGGGCCGGGGTTCAAGTCTCCAGGAAGAAGCTTTACACACATATACACTTAAATTATGCTAAATTAGAATTTCTATCTTGTATCAAAAATAAAAAATAAAAAATAATAGTCACTTCCTTTTTGGTCAGTCTGTCCCTTTTGGTTCGACCACTACTAGAGGCTTGAGCTTGTCTGTATTCCAAAATAAATCTTTGAATGTATAATTGTTTTCATTTCATGATGTGGGCATTCTACCTTGTCGCAGTTACGTCATTTCAAAATTCCACTCCTAAAGAATCTGCTTTTGCGCCATGGTACTTTAGATTTCTAGCTACTACTTTGCCTCCCATTTTTTGTGCAAGGTCAGAGTATAACCAACATTCAATATTGGAACCTGTCGAAAGGGCTGAAAAGATTCCCATACAGAAAATTAGGCACTCTTACAAAATCCAAAATCCAAGCCTGAAATATATCTAAATAATTGTGGAGTTATTGGTTCCTATTCTAACTTGCAGCATGACAAAACAAATAAAGAAACATATAACATGTACGCTTTTGAATGATTGGCTAAAGTCGCTGGCATATAGAATTTTTTGTTAGAGAAAGCTCAATTTAGTAGGTACAGGATCAATTTTGTGATACTAATATATTAGTCAAGACTCAAGAGTTGAGATATACTATGACACACATTTGTAAACACTTAGACACACATATATAAACTTAATATTTTAATATTAGAGTAGGTCATAATATATAAACATATTGTATTTTAAATTATCAACTTTACAAATTTTTAAAAGCGAAAATGCACTTTTCGTCCCTACATTTTGGGTCAATTCCCATTTTGGTCCCAAAATTGATTTCTTTGCAAATTTCGTCCCTAAAATTTGAAAATCGTTTTTAAAATCGTCATTCCCGTCAACCAACAGACGGAACCCTCCTACGTGGCAGACGGAATGCCCAACTTGCTGATGTGGTGCTGATGTGACCATTAAAATATTATTTAAAACAATTATTTGGCATTTTTTAAATGCCACGTCAGCATTTAAAAAAATTCTTAAAGCCACATCAAAAAATTTATAAAAAAAAAGAAATTAAATTTAAAAAACCTTAAATCTAATTTAATTAAAATTATTTTTTTTAAAACAAAAATAATTATCCTTTTAATTCTTTTTGTTTTTCTTTAACCTTAATTCTTTTTCTTTTTCTTTTTACCTCATCAGTGATCAGATTTAAAACATCTTCTTTTTTTTTATTGAAGATTTAAAACATCTCTAAACTCTCCCTATCTTTAATTCTCTCTTTCTCTCTTCACCCTCAACGGAATCTCTCTCAGACCTATACTCTCTCAAAATCTCATCTCCGCCGATCTGCCAAACTCCGATCTGACCAAACTCTCTCTAATCTCAGTGATGAGGTCGCCGCCGTCGAACTCGTTCATCCGCCGATTTGACCCAAGCTCTCTCTAATCTCAGTGATGAGGTCACCGCCGTCGAAATCGTTCAAGACTTGTTCAAGATCGGAGTTTGGGTCCGCCGATTCGGTAACTCTCCATAGTCGCCGATTCGATATATGGCTCCGTTGTACGAAACCCCAGTCACCGATTTGGTATTGGAGCCCAGATCAGTTTGTGAAGCCGAGATCAATGGTTCTCACACCTATTTCTACCTCACCGTCTCTCTTTTCCTATCTTTAAGGTTGATTTGGAAGTTTTTAGCTTAGGATTTTTGTAGATTTGATGTTAAGGCTTTGCTGGTTGCTGAGAAATTTTGAAAGATTTGATTCAGTGGTGGTGCTTTACTGGATGTTGGGTTTCTATTCTTTTGCTTGGATTTGATATTCATGTTCTTTGATTCGGTGGTGGTGATTTGAGGGGGGGTTTTTGTTTGTTTTTCCTGTGGGTTTTTCTGTGTTTGTTTGCTAAGAAAATTTATGGGTTTGAAGGCTAAGGTTTGCTTTGCTGGAGATATGGCTATGTTGGAGATATGGGTTTGGCGTTTAGTTGAGATCTGGGTTTGAGGTTGGGTTCTTTGCTGGAGATTGATTATGGGGAAGAACAAGAAGGAATAAAATAACGAAAGCAATAAAAATAAAATAAAATAAAAGACAAGAAATACGTTATTTATTTTGTTTTGATGTGTTTGGTTATAAAGAAAGTACAAGAAAGACAAAGAAAATTATAAGAAAATAAGGATTAATTTGCTTTGCTATGAATATGAATCTTAGAGATTGGAATTAAAAAAAATTAATTAATTAAAAGAAAGTAAAATTTTTGTTTAAAAAAAGTTAAAAAAAATTTATTTGTTTTTTTTAAAATTTTTTAATTAAAATTAAAATTGAGGAATTAACTTTTTTATAATTTAAATGCTGACGTGGCATTTAAAAAATGTCAAATAATTGTTTTAAATAATATTTTAATGGTTACATCAGCGCCACATCAACAAGTTGGGCATTCCGTCTGCCACGTAGGAGGGTTCCGTCTGTTGGTTGACGGGAAGGACGATTTTAAAAACGATTTTCAAATTTTAGGGACGAAATTTGCAAAGAAATCAATTTTGGGACCAAAATGGGAATTGACCCAAAATGTAGGGACGAAAAGTGCATTTTCGCCATTTTTAAAAGCCTATAGACTTGTTTTTCTAACCTATAATATCAAGCCATGTGTCTAACTTCTTTACCGGCTTCTATTTTATAAAAATTTATACACGCAGTGTTAATTTTTTTTACCACACGCGTCTCATTCCCTTTGTCGCGTTCTATTTTATAAAATTTGGAGTCATATCAAGGATATTAATTTATAGTACCTTTAGTATACTATTTTTCAAGAATTTATCTACATGGTGCTAATTTGTTAGTAAACAATAATAGTCACTTTCGCCTATAAAAAAAAAATTAATAGTCACTTTCTTTTTGTCATTCTGTCCCTTTTGGTCCGAACACTGCTAACTAAGGCTTGAGCTTGGCTGTATTGCAAAAAAAAAAAATATTTGAATGCATAATTGTTTGACAGATAAAAGTCCCTTTTTTTAGCAAAATAAAAGTCCCTTTCATGATATGGACAATTCGACCTTTTAATTTGCGGTACGTTACATCATTTCATAATTCTATCGCTAGAAAGAATTATTGGCTTATTTCCCCTTTAGTACACACACTATTCGTTCTAGCGCTTTTGCGCCATAGTACTTGAGATTTCTAAATGCACAAGCGTCTCTCATACTTTGCCTCACATTTTTGTGCAATAATAAGGCCAGAGTGTATAGCAAACATTCAAAGAGTAATTGGATTGAAAAGATTCCTATACAAAATTAAGCACAACCTGAAATATAATAGGAACTTCCTATTCCAATTTGCATGATTGGCTAATAAAGTCCACAGCATATAATCTAATACAAATGTGGTTTGGTTAAGATGATTGACAGTACATTACGGGATTTTTATATTACCATGTGAGTCGTGAAGTTGGTGCAATCCTCAAATAATACTTAAATTCAAGCCACCAATCAAAAGAACCAAAGTCAATGATCCAAGCAGACTGATAGGTAGGGAATACCAGTTGAGCTTTGCAGGACATTGCTATATATCACAAAGTATTTGGAGCTCAATTGTGCAAAGCTTGAACCATCCTTAACTCCAAAATATGGCTTCCATTGACAAAGAGGTGGCTACTGAGCTTCTTCCCTTCCTCCGAGTCTACAAGGACGGTTCAGTTGAGCGATATTTAGGCTCACCAATTGTGCCACCCTCACATGAGGACCCAGAAACAGGAGTGTCATCAAAAGATATCACCATTTCTGAAAACCCCACCATCTCAGCTAGGCTTTACCTCCCAAAACTCACACAACCAAACCAAAAATTGCCCATCTTGGTCTACTTCCATGGCGGAGCCTTTATTGTTGAATCTGCTTTCTCCTCTGACCACCATAGGTACCTCAATGATTTGGTCTCTCAAGGTCAAGTTGTTGCTGTATCAGTGGAGTATAGGCTAGCTCCTGAGCACTCTCTCCCCATTGCATATGAAGATAGCTGGGCTGCATTTCAATGGGTTGCATCACACTCTATGGATAACTATGCTAAAGAGCCATGGCTGGAAAATCATGGTGACTTTAAACAAGTTTTTGTTGGCGGTGACAGTGCAGGAGCTAATATTGCCTATAATATGACCATGCGAGCTGGGATTGAGGGCTTGAATGGTGGTGTTAAGATTGTAGGAACTTTTCTAACTCACCCTTTCTTCTGGAGTTCAAAGCCAATAGGTTCAGAGTGTACAGTGGAACATGAGAAGTCTCTCCCATGTAGGCTTTGGGAGCATATATTTCCGGGAGCACCTGATGGCATAGATAACCCAAAGATGAATCCCTTGGGTCCAAGCGCACCAAGCTTAGCTAGACTTGGGTGTTCCCGGTTGCTTGTGAGTGTTTCTGAAAAAGATGAGCTGAGAAATAGGGGTGTTTGGTACTATAATGCAGTGAAGGAAAGTGAGTGGGAAGGAGAAGTAGAGCTGGTTGAAGTGGAGGGAGAGGGTCACGCTTTCCAGATTATAAAATTTGGGTGTGAGAATGCTAATAATTTGAACAAACGGTTGGTTTCTTTTCTCCTCAAGTAAAGTCATCTTTCATGAGGTTTCATGTTTTTGTGTGTGTGTGTGTGAGGCCTTAGTTTTATGAGTGCTTGAAAACTCAAACTTTATGATGCTTGAAGGCTCTGTTAATAAAGGAAAATTATTGTTTTACGCTCTTTAATTTACATTCTGTATAAACAATGTCCATATTTTCGAGTCATATGGCTTAGCTTGCCCAATTAGAGTTGTGAGATCAATAATAATAAAAAAACAATCTCAACTTTCACCTAATTCTATGCACTAACGGCTAATGAAATCAACAAAAATTCTCATCCTTTGTTTAGCCTCTGTTTGGGAAGCACGTTTTGCGCATTTCTCAGCGGAAGTGTTTTTTTTCGTGGGTCCCATGCACTGTTTATGGGACCCACGAGTACCTTCATTCAACAATTTTTTCTTTAAAACTAGGTGCTACGGCACTATTTACATATTTAAAAATTATTTTACTACAGTGTTTTCAGTTTTCAGCAATAAGCGGTATTCAAACGGATCCTTAATCTCCTTTCCCATTTTCTCTCTCCCCTCACTTTGTCTCATTTTTTCTTTGTTTTTCTCGGCAACCAAACAAATCCAATTTCATGAAATTCACAATTAAACAACGTACACTTGATTGTTTGAGCTTAGAGCTATGCTTTCACTACACTATGAGTCTGTTTGAGATCCGCTTATTTTACTGAAAGTACTGTAGATAAAAATAAAAGTTAACTGAAATAGTACAGTAGGACCTATGAATAGTACAAAAAAGTGCAGTGGAGCCCATGAATAGTAGCAAAAATAAGCTAAATAGTAAAATAAGTTGACAAAATTAATCATGCCAAACGGACACTATATCATTAAATTATTATTTGATTTGACATTAGGTCTACATCAAGAAAAGTTTACTAGTAAATATGGAGATTACCCAAGTAGTATAAATGTATTTTCACTAGAATCCAACATTCAAATCTCAAATATATTAAAGAAGTCTCTCTCACCGAAAGATATACCCTGCATTAGGTATATATCTTCTCTCTCTCTCGCAACTGGTGAGTCTCTCAAGAGAAATATATACCCAAGGTAGGGTATACCTTTTCCCTTCTCACATATAACAAATAATTTGGGACTTAACAAATAATTGAGGACTTGTTGGATCCTTAGTTAGCATGGAAATTAGCTCCTCAAAAAAAAGTTAGCATGGAAATTACAAAGACGGGTATAAATGCACTTTCACAAAATCCAAAATACAAAATCCAAACCTCAAATATTATATCGAAAGGACTCTCTATCACATATCACAAATAAATAATATATTGAGGAGTTGTTCGGTTCCCTATTCTAATTTCCACCAGGACAACCTCGACAAAATAAACAAAGAAACTTGATATATATGGATTTGGTTAACATGACCGACTTTGATGGGATTTATACGCTGATGCAATGCTAAGGTAGTACTTAAATTCATGCCACTGAACATAACCAAGTTAGGAAATAGCAGTTGAGCTTTGCACAACCCTGCTATATATCACAAAATATTTGCATCTCCCACTCCAAAATATGGCTTCCAATGACAAGGAGGTGGCTATTGAGTTTCTTCCGCTCCTCCGAGTCTACAAGGATGGTTCAGTTGAGCGATTAATAGTCTCACCTATTAAGAAAGAGCTTTCTGGAAGTTCAGAGAGAATCTTTGAGAGAGAAGATATTTCTCATTTTATCAAAATCAGAAAATGTACAAAGTGATTAATTAAATGAGTCCCTGTTTCTATATATACAGCAACAGAGGAGCTAAGACTGAAAACAGAAGATTAACTAACTCCCTAATCTAACGGAAATACAACTGAACCATTAGATGTTTGACAAGTGGACTACTAATACAATTAACTGGAATTAAATCACCTCACATGCTAAGCACGTGATCTTATTAATCAACACGCAGTCGTTTTGTTCTTCAGCTTGCTTTGATCTTTTAACCTCACGCGTGTCGTTTTGCCTTGCACTTGATGTTTGGCTTTGCCCTGTTTATGTG
>JARYZH020003141.1:0-12100 GCA_030021035.2 Notholithocarpus densiflorus
GTTATTCTATATGAAGCCAGAAACCACCCATTGGAAAGGGGTACTGACTACTATTGCCTCAAAGTTGAATACAAAGCCGCAGGAATCACGTAATAAGAGATTGGTTAACAAATGGGAGCTTACTTTTATTTTACTTGAGTTGAATCAACATATAAATTTTTTTAGGCTGAATTACAAATTACAACACTATGATTTTGCCTAAAATTCAATTCAATCTCTTAACTTTATAATTCATATTAAGCATATATAAAGTGTTTAATTTTTTTTTTTAATTAAAAAAACAACTGAATTGATCAAAATTCAACATATTTTTCTACTAGCATGTTTCACCAACTTTGGCCAAGCTCATGTGAATATGGTTTGTCCCATATAGACCAGTCCAAGTTGAATTCCAGTTCAACCACCACCGTCAAAGATATTCGCAGTACAATTTGATAATTTCAAATCACATATTCACATTAATTAATCCAAAAATAAATATATAATGTATAATCTTTCTTCTTCTTCTTCTTTTTCTAGAGAATCCGATCAAATACTTTTATTCAACTAATGGTTAAATTGCCTTCAAGTACAAACTGAATGTCTAGAGGAACCGAACTGGCAAATGAAAATATTTGACTTGATAATATATAGCATTGGAAATCTAAATACATATCAAAGGATGATTGTATAATCTATCACTCTTTCCATTTTATTGTTTGGATTTGGAATCATATGGTCAAGCTCAATTTTTCATTCTTTTGCAACTCTTTGGCTTACACAGAATGGTTCAAAATTGATTTTAATGTTGTTTGCTATAAATAGAGGATGATTGCGCCTACACTGCTAGCTAGAAGTAATTTCGAACAAAGCTGTCGGTAGTTAAATAATTAAAGGGTTTGGGTGCCCTAAGGAGTTAATGGACTATTTAAAGAATGTTTTGATACAACTTTTATGGGTAATATAAAAAATTGTCAAAAAAATTAATCACTTTTATCTTTTCCTATAAAAAGTTTCTAAAAATATTTTCTAAACCAATGTCCTTAAGGAATCATCTATTAACTTTTTCCATAATTAAATGAAAATAAAATATAAAAATATAAAAATAAAAATAAAAAGAGAGGATGAAATCTATGTATCATGTCACATGATCAGAAAAAAATTAAAAATAGATAAAAGTATTAACAAAATGCTCTAAACAACTAAATTTTTTGGACCAAGCCACCATTTCAATCTTTAATAATTTTTTTGTAGCTAGTTTGTTAGCTTTCTTGTTTGTAGACCAGTAGAACCAATAACTCTTCCAATAGGACTCTTCCAACAGGACAAGCTCAGCCACACCATTTGCATCATTCCAACCCAGCATGCACACTTTCAGTCCAAGTGCACCACCTCAGTCTTGGACAAGCTCATACAGTCCATTTGCACCATACTAGACCAGCATGCACAGCTCTGCCACACCATTTGCACCACCCTAGTCCAGCATGCACAAATCCAGTCCAAGTGCACAATCTGAGGCCAAGAGAAGCTCATCCACTCAATTTGTATCACACCTGTTAGGACATATGTGTTTCACATGTTAAGAACATATGTCATGATTTTATGTAATTGGCAAATTCTTTGACAAAACGCACTTTACATGTATTTGGGTAGATCTAGGATGTGTTTAAATACTTCTAGAAATTGTGTTTCAAGATCAAGTGTTGAAGCCTTCAAGTCTGTCCAAGAAAACAAGCTGAAAGTGCAAAATCATTAAAACTCGACAGCTGTCTTGACAGCTGCATCTATCGAGTTTAAGAAAGTTGTTTCAGCCCCGTGTGCTCGACACCTGCTCGACAGCTACTCGACACCTCTTACCTGTCGAGGTTTATGAATTTCAGAATTTTGATATGATTTTCTTAGGATCCGTGATTATGTGTTTGGGCTTTCTTTTCTCCTAACCCTAAACATATAAAAGGATTGTTTAAGGGCCGTCAAAGGGTTCACAAGTTGCACAAGTATTGAGCAAACTCTGTTCAAGCAAATTGTGACCGAAGACAAAGTTCTTGCCCTTGTTCATCTCTTTCTCTTGAAGAAGTTGCTGTGTATTTGCACCGTAGGGTTTTGTGACCAAGCATCTTCTTGATTTTCATCATGTAGATGAACTGAAGAATTTTGCAGCCGACAACCTTCTTAGTTGGTGATTGAAGTCGCGTATTGGGATTCGCGCAATTGGTTAGTCACGTACTTGGGAGCCGTGCATCAAAAGGGAAAATTATCACTACAAAACAAGTCCAATTAGGTATTGGGATAAGGGTTCAACTGTAGGTTGGTAAGGTACTTGGGATTCTTTTACTTGTAATCGCTTGTTGTGATAATAGTGGAGTTTCGGGAGTGGTGACCTGAAAATCACCTGGTGGGGTTTTTGCCGTTAGGTTTTCCCCATTCGTAAACAAATCACCATGTTATTTATTTTTCGCTGCATAATTAGTTTATTGGTGATTTGTTTGTGCTACCACGCGTTTGCATGATAAATTGATTAATTAATAACTTGGCTAATTAATTAATTAATTTCTATCACAATGGGTCAATTCAGTTTGTGGCCTATCAAGTGGTATCAGAGCAGGCACACTCTGATTAGGTTTTAATCTTTGTTGTGTTTGATCAATTGGCCCCAGTTTGTCATGGATAGAGGACAGTCATTAATTATACCTCCTTTATTTTATGGCACTAACTATGCATACTAGAAAGTACGCATGAGAGCTTTCTTGCAGTCTCTAGATGAGAAGGTGTGGCAAGCTGTGGAGATAGGCTGGACTAAGCCAATAGAAGCGCCGGCCGATGGGGATGATACGAAGATCAAGGCGGCAAATTTCAACAGCAGGGCATTGAATGCTCTATTCAGTGCAGTCACCAATGAGGAGTTTAAGAAGATATCCTCTACTGAAACTGCCAAGGAGGCTTGGACCATCCTTCAGACAACCTATGAGGGAACTAAGGCTGTCAAAGACTCAAAACTTCAGAGGATCACTACAAGCTTTGAAGAGATTAAGATGGAGGAGGATGAGTCGTTTGATGAGTTCTATGATAAGCTTAAAGACATAGTGAACTCAGCGTTTAATCTTGGGGAGACCATTCCTAAACCCAAGATTGTGAGGAAAGTGCTCAGATCTCTACCTGAGAGATTCCATGCCAAGATTACAGCGATCGAGGAATCAAAGGACATTGACAAAATTCCTTTGACAGAGCTGGTTGGTAATCTACAGACTTACGAACTAGGGTTAACAAGGATTGGTAAGTCAGGCAAGAGCAAGAACATGGTACTGAAGGCCAAGAACAGTGAGACTGATGAGTCTTTAGATGATGAAGATACCAAGATGAAATCCCACATCACTAGGCAGTTCAAGAAGTTTATGAAGAACGCAAATGGAAAGGGTTTCGACAAGGACCGCAGGCAATCTAGTTCTTCTCAGTTTAAAGGCCAAGACAAAGGGAAGAAGGATGCTAAGGAAGGTGGTCAGTATACTGTCTCTGCAGGACCTAAGTGTTTTGAGTGTCAAGGTTTCGGTCATATAAACATGAGTGTCCTACATATCTCAAAAGCATTGGAAAGAGCAAGGCACTTGCTGCTACCTTGAGCGACACCGAGCCTGAGGATGATTCCGACAATGAGGATGACGAAATCTTAAATGCCTTCACTGCCTCTGTAGATCCTACTGAAGGGACTGTAGAAGATGTGGATGAAGAAGAAGATTTGGTGGACTCAAAGTTTGAGAAAATGGATGATCAAGATGACATCTACACGGCCTATGAGAAACTGTACAAGTTTTCCGAGAAGCATGAGAAACTGTATAGGCTGGCCACCAAGAAGCTCAGTGATGTGGAACTTGATCGTGAAGAACTTTCCACAAAGTTTGATGAGGCTAATCAGACCATTGGAGCACTGAGGTTTGAGAACAATTTCTTGGCAAAGAAGATCAAAAAGCTTGAAGCGGAACTGTTTCAAGTCAGAGCTCAACTGGAGAGGGCTTCAAGTGCTAAGCTTGATGAGATGCTAAGCATTCAAAAATCTGCTTTTGAACGTACGGGTTTAGGGTATAATCTTTCTTCCTCTAATATTGCTTCTACAAGTACTACTGTTTTTGTTCCTCCTGCTAATAATATTGAAATTAAGAAAAATATTGTTGAAACTGTGTTAGCTAGTGAGAACTTAGATCAGAATAAATCTATCTTAGGAGCACCCCCTAAGCAAGATAAGAAAGAAGCTAAGAACCCCAGGGCTAAAAAGGCTAATTCTCATAAGCCTAAACAGAAGAAGCAGCATCTCTGTCATCATTGTAGAGCTGTCGGTCATACTCGACCAAATTGCTATAAGTGGCTTGCCACTCAATAGAGCAACGGCATGATAGCATTTGGAAGCCAAAATCAGCTTCAATCCTCTCTTACTCCCCTTGGAGATCTTCTTAAAGCCCTCATGTTCCTTTCGAACTTGAACGGTTTCAATTCTTCCCCCTCACCGCCGGTTCAAGGGTTTAATCAAAGGAAAGGTTCTTCAAGAGTGTGGAAAGAAAAGGGCTCCAAGTGATTCTATCACTTTCTTTTTTCTTTTGTTTGTTTGCATTTCTTTGTGTGTGTTTTTAATTTACTGTTTGAGTCAGTCTAGTTTTTATGCTTTGCTTAACATGTTTTTGTTTGGTTTTTTTTCTGTTTTGTTTTGTTTTGTTTTTAATTAAAAAAAAATTGAAAAATTAGAAAAATACAAAAACAGTGTGTGTTATGTGTACATTGGTACTTGTGTACCTTGGATGGCCATTGAAACAAAGTTTTCTAAACTTTGTATCTCTTGTAGCTTAGATGAGCATCTCTATGCACAACTAAGCAAGTGAGCTTTGTGGCTCTTATTTGTGATGAGTAAGATTAAGTTATCTCTTGTACTTAACACTCATATCACTCTTATTTGACGGGAAGGACTAGAAAATCCTAAGAGAAATGCATAAATGACTATCTCACCACTGTTACCCGCCAATCATGATATGACACATGTATGCTTCGACATAGCAAAAGTGCAGTGTCAATGACATTTGTGTGCTTCGGCATAACAAAATTGGAATGTCAAATGCTTACCATCATTGGGTATTTTCTTTTCTCTCTAATATGCCCATGCATGATTTGCTTAAATAAAATATGCAAAGAAAATGAAAAAGCAAAAAGATCAAAAATGCTTTAAATATGATTGCAAGCGTGTTTTTTAGGAAATGTGGGAGTTATAGGATGTACCTCAAAGGTGATAGTCCCCATCAAACAGTTATGATTATGTGTGAGTTAAAGTGATTTACTCATATCTCAAACTGTCATAACATGTTGACACTTATGCAATCTTGTGATGTTTTCACACACAACACGCAATATTCTTTGTAACTCTTGATACATGTGCAGGTATAATGTGATTTGGCCATCACAATGTTTTACATGTGTTAATGTATGCTCGCTAAACTGTCTTAACTTGTTTTTGAAAAATAAAATCGGTTAGACTTGGTTAGTGTGTGCGTGTGTTTTTGGGATCCATGTGCTTAAAAATTATTGTTGAGAGATGATTTTGAGAGATTATTATGTTGATTGGATCATTGGTTGAGTTGCATGCTTGATTGCATTCATATCTGTGTTTTTCTCTCCTCGAAAAACTGTTTTGAAAAGCTGGCTTGACACCTCCTCGATACCTGGCTATCTGTCGAGCTACTTCAGCTTTTTCTTATCGCAATCTCGCTAGCACCTCGACACCTGGTGGATTGATTGAGACTCTCTTCTTGTGTCTGATGTTGTGTTCCTCGATACCTCCTCGACACCTTCATCCGTCGAAGGCCATTTCCTCAATACCTCCCTCGATAGATACCTCGATACCTCTCGACACCTTCATCTGTCGAGATTTACTGAGGGTTCTATTTAAGCTCCTCATGCGATCCGCCTGTCATTTTTCTCGATATCTCTCTCGATTGATCTCTGTTTTCTCTCCCAAACTCTCTCATCTCACTCTAATCGTGTTCCTCAAGGTTTCTTCAAGCTTCTTCAAGTTTTTCTTCACTTGGTAAGCTTCTGATCTCTCATTCTTCATGCATTTCATGTTTTGAAACCTAGGTTTTTGGGGTTTTTGAAATATTTTGGGGTTTTTCAAAATTGATGAGTTATTGTTGAAATTTTGGGATGGGTTTTCACTTATATGAGTTTGAAATCTCATGCATTGCATCACATTAGCATTATAACAGTATTTTCATGCATTTAGATGTGTGCAATATGTTTGTGTGCTAGTAGGATTGAATTGGGCTGAGCCCATGATGCAATTTCTTTTGCATGTCACATGTTCATGCATACGTACTTCTTTTCACATATTCTTACAATTGTGAACTGTTTTGGGACTTTTCTGATTATCTCTTCTCTCTCCCTCTACTGTTGGTTACGTTAGTAGTGTCTATGGCACCAAAACGTAAATTCACTCCGTCCCGGAACCCTCTTCGTTCCAAGGCATCCTCTTCGTCTTCAGATTCTGCCCTCTTATCTCTTCGGTTCCGTGATGATGATGCCCATAAGGCATTCTCGGAGAACTTTTCTAAACGAGGTGTTCATTCGGAACGCCAAGTTATTTTGGCAGACTTTGCCGACACCGACCTTCTCGATGTCATTCACAGTCGAGAATGGCAGTCTCTTTGTGACGAGCCTGTCACTTGTCCTCTCGTGCTTATTCAGGAGTTCTACTCCAACATGCACGGGATTGACCGGTCTGTCCCTCACTTTTTCACTCGTGTTAGGGGTATTAGCATTCCTGTCACACCGCAGCTTGTTACGGATGTACTTTGGGTTCCTAGGATAGAGTTTCCTGACTATCCTAGTTGTGAGTGTCTGAGGACTATGTCCAAGGATGAGTTTATTTCTGCTTTTTGTCAGTGCCCTTCTGTTTGGGGTGAGCGTTAGTTTACACCATGTAAGGTCTTTGCTAAAGGTCCTAGATTCTTAAACATGGTAATGACTTTTGTACTCCATCCACTCTCTCACTACAACTCCATCATAGAGCCTCGTGCTCGATTTTTGTCGTTTCTCTTTGAGCATCTTCCTATAGATTTCCAATTTCATTTCATTCTTTCTATTATAGATGTTCATCTAGATTCGGCGTCCCGTAATAAGCTCATCTTTCCTTCCGCTATCACGAGGATTCTACGCCACTTTTCTGTTTCTTTTCCCTCTTCCAACCATTTCTCCTTTATGTGTGCCATAGACGCCGCTACCGTGAAACGTAGTGAGGTGCAGTTTAGGTCGCGACAGACGGATTCAACAGCTCCTTCCTCCCATCCTGCTCCATCCAGATCTGCTCCTTCCACATCCGCTCCTTCCTCTTCTACGAGCGATGTGTCCCTCGGAGACATCATGGCGCAGCTTCAGCGCATGGATGCTCACCTCGATACACTCTCCACAGAGTTGTATCAAGTGAATGTCCGTGTTGGCCGCATTGCTAGACGACAGGCGACCATGGGCGATTTTGCTCCTGAGGCTTCTCCTCCACCACCTCCTCCCGTGGGTTCTGCTTCTGCGGATGATGATGGTGATGACAATGATGCTTCGGATGATGATGATGGAGATGCTAGCTCTACTGATAAGATGTCTACCTGACACTCTTACCCTTTGTCACTCGTGACAAAAAGGGGAAGTAGTTTTGAATATGAGAGTAGTCACTCTTAGGGGGAGAGTTAGTATAGGACCATTTTTGTTAGGGGGAGTGTTGGTTTTCTTTATGAGGGATGTAGTGAGGATATTATGTATCTTTTGCTATTACATGTATCTTTTCTTTTCTTTCTATTTGAGATATATTGTTCTTGTACATTAGGTCTTGTGAACATATTTATGACATACATTGTACTTATCTCTTTATATGATAATGTATGTTGTTTCTTTCACCTACCCATTCATGTGTTGTTTCCTTTCTCTCTTCATACACATGCTTCTTACACTTGTATGCAATCTATTATATCTGTTTCACACTAAGATGCCTTGATGAGTTTTGTTTAAAGTGTTTCAGAAATACAGGTTGTCAAAGTCTACTTGCCATAAACTCTCTTCTTGCTAAGTTTTTCAAGAGTTTGTGTTAGGATAGATTTTATTGTATTCAACAAGTGAATATGAGTTGAGTGATTTATGACTTCTCTCATATGTTCATTTGTTTGTTGTGATTTTGTCACGGATTGCCAAAGGGGGAGATTGTTAGGACATATGTGTTTCACATGTTAAGAACATATGTCATGATTTTATGTAATTGGCTAATCCTTTGACAAAATGCACTTTACTTGTATTTGGGTAGATCTAGGATGTGTTTAAATACTTCTAGAAACTGTGTTTCAAGATTAAGTGTTGAAACCTTCAAGTCTGTCTAAGAAAACAAGCTGAAAGTGCAAAATCATTAAAGCTCGACAGTTGTCTCGACAGCTGCATCTATCGAGCTTAAGAAAGTTGTTTTAGCCCCGTGTGCTCGACACCTGCTCGACAGCTACTCGACACCTCCTATCTATCGAGGTTTATGAATTTCAGAATTTTGATATGATTTTCTTGGGATCCGTGATTATGTGTTTGGGCTTTCTTTTCTCCTAACCCTAAACATATAAAAGGATTGTTTAAGAGCCGTCAAAGGGTTCACAAGTTGCACAAGCATTGAGCAAACTCTGTTCAAGCAAATTGTGACTGGAGACAAAGTTCTTGCCTTTGTTCATCTCTTTCTCTTGAAGAAGTTGCTGTGTATTTGCACCGTAGGGTTTTGTGACCAAGCATCTTCTTGATCTTCATCGTGTGGATGAATTGAAGAACTTTGCAGCCGACAACCTTCTTAGTTGGTGATTAAAGTCACGTATTGGGATTTGCGCAATTGGTTAGTCATGTACTTGGGAGCCGTGCATCAAAAGGGGAAATTTTCACTACAGAACAAGTCCAATTGGATATTGGGGTAAGGATTCAACTGTAGGTTGGTAAGGTACTTGGGATTCCTTTACTTGTAACCGCTTGTTGTGATAATAGTGGAGTTTCGGGAGTGGTGACTTGAAAATCACCCGGTAGGGTTTTTGCCGTTAGGTTTTCCCCATTTGTAAACAAATCACCGTGTTATTTATTTTCCGCTACATAATTAGTTTATTGGTGATTTGTTTGCGCTACCACGCGTTTGCATGATAAATTGATTAATTAATAATTTGGCTAATTAATTAATTAATTTCTATCACAATTGGTCAATTCAGTTTGTGGCCTATCAACACCAAACCAATATGAGCCAATCCAGTCCAAGTACACCACCCTAGGCCCCCACAGGATCATCCAATTCATTTTAGGCCAAGAAAAGCT
The DNA here is from genome assembly GCA_030021035.2 of Notholithocarpus densiflorus. Taxonomy (NCBI): domain Eukaryota; kingdom Viridiplantae; phylum Streptophyta; class Magnoliopsida; order Fagales; family Fagaceae; genus Notholithocarpus; species Notholithocarpus densiflorus. The sequence goes on from JARYZH020003141.1 coordinate 9,325, forward strand.
CATTCATTCAAGCTTGTACAACTCCAAGACTGAAGAGGAAAATGGTGGTCACATTAGAGACTCTAAAATCTTCCATGAATGCATCTAGATACATAAAATCAATTAGATTTGCTGGGGGTCAGTCATCTTTGCTTGGTCCAAAGAATTGAATAGAGCTTGAATAATTCTATAGAAGCCAGTCACTGTCGTATGGCTGTGTTTTTCTTTTTTTGATAAATGGCTTGTGCTTTGTATAGTTATCGCCAAGCCAGTCACTGTTGTAGTTGAACAATGCCTTGCTGTTTGTTTCTCTAAAAAAATATTTTGTTAGCTTTACATGAAAATAGATCACAATTTATTGCAAGTCTATAAAGAAGAGAGATATGTATAAACATATTATAAAAGGTCCAGTTCTCAGGGCATTTGTTGATAACTATTTAATGACAGTTTTGATATTACTTTCATGAGAAATATATAAAGTGATCAAAAACTTAATTGTTTATTTTTCTTTTCAAATAATAAGTTGTAAAAATATTTCCTAAAATAATTCCCTTTAGGCATCCATTAACGTTTCCCTATTATAAAACAAGATGTTTATCATTTATAAAATAAACTTATGTTTATAAATTTATGTTATATTCATTGCCTAATTCAAAAAGAACTTCCTTCTTAAAAAAAAAAAAAAAAAAAAAAAAAAAAAAAAAAAAGGAATTCTTAAAACCAATATCTTGATCACCATAAAAATCATCTAATAAATTTTTTTTTTTAAGTTCAAATATCTCTTCTTGTCATGGTCAACAACCCTAACATTAGAGGTTAACTCCCATTTTCAGCAACCAATAGCAGACAAAATTACAACTGCATCAACAATAATTTTAACGATAGTGCCAATATTCCTAGCCTACCAAAACCAAACAAAAGATCCAACACATGAAGATGAACCTCATCTATCAAGATATAAGAATACTACTTTTAAGGTGTGATGTTCCATTAAATTTTATATAAACCGCTTTGGGAGCTTCCCTTGGGTTGGACGCTACATCTTTAGTTATAGATGTCATAAGGCAGATATATGAATCCTTATCTTTAAAAAACAACAAATGACGTGTGTCTAGGCTAAAAGTGTATTTTCACCTTCCTTTCTCTCAAACATGCTAGTCCACCTCTTTAAGGTGGTAAGGAATTATCTGGTCATTCCCTTATTCTCTTTTTTTTTTTTCCCCTTATATTTAAATAGTTTATAGATTGAATAGAAATACATTTCCAATCAAAATAAAAAATAAAGATTCATAAAATGGAATTAGCTTCCATCATCTTAATTAAAATACACTCTATCAATGAAAACATCAAATGTTGCTTTTTTGTTTACAATATATGTTTAGCAACATATTGAGCAATGGCTTAAGATTGTTGTGACTATGTAAATAAAAAGTCATAGATAACTGTATAAATAAGAGATTGGTTAACAATAGGAGCTTAATTTTATTTACTTGAAACAACATGTAAAATCTTTTTAGGCTAAATTATAAATTGCATTCTTTGACTTTGCCTAAAATTCAATTCAATCTTTTAACTTCATAATTCATATTATACATAAAGTGTTTAAATTTTCAAAAAAGAACAACTGAAGTGATCAAGATTCATCATATTTTTCTACAAGCATGTTTCACCAACTTTGCTCAAGCTCATGAGTGAATATGGCTTGTCCATATGGACCCAACCGGGTTGAATTCCAATTCATCACTTATATTAGAGAAAAAAAAATACAAAACTTTAATAATATAAGAAAAATGTAATTTTATAAATAAATATAAAAAAATCTACCAATATTACGCTAAGAATGTGACAAAGTTATTAATGAAGTTTCTTTTCTTTCTATAAAAACCTCTCATCCCAAAGCATCACTGAAGTATATCAAATGGACAAAAGTGGATTGAATGGACCAAAAAATAGATCGAATAGATCGAACTTGACTAAAACATTACAATGATGTGGCTTAACAGAAGTATAATAACAATAAATACTACCTTTCAGTTTTTAGATATTATTATATAGGCAAAACTTAAATACAGTACCTTAGGTACAGTACGTTAGGTACCCCTTTTAAAATTAAAACACTTGTCCACTGAGTTAACAGTGAAACTAGCATTAAGTCTCCGTCTATTTTTTTTTCTTTCCCCTGTTACTAACTCTTGAACTCCAGCGGAAAACCTCAAACACAAACCTAGCTCCTAACGTTCTCTCTCTCCCTCTCTTTTCTTCTCTTTCTCTCTTTCTTTCCTTCTCTCTCACTCATATTAGATGAAATAGACGAATCCAGCTCTCTGAATTCTCTATCTCGCTCTGTTTTCGCAGATTAATTGGCTAGAACTAAAGTGATTTGTTGGTATGTATTGGCTAAATCTCATTGTAGGTTTTCAATTCTAGTTGCTGGGTTTGTGTTATTTTGAGGTTTGGTAGAGTTTTTCTTTGTTGATTATGATCTGGGTATCAATTTTTGTTAATGGGTTTGTGTCATTATTGCTTTGGTTTGTTTTGATTTGGGTTTTTAATTCTAGCTGCTGAGTTTGTGTTATTTTGAGGTTTGGTAGAGTTTTCCTTTGGCTATTTCTAATAAAGGTTTCAATTTTCGTTAATGCATCTGTCTTAGTATTGCTTTGGTTAATTTTGGTTTGGGTTTTCAATTATAGTTGCTGAGTTTGTGTTATTTTGAGGTTTGGAAGAGTTTTCCTTTGGGTATTTCTGATGAAGGTTTCAATTTTGGTTAATGGGTCTGTCTTACTATTGCTTTGGTTAA
>JARYZH020003142.1:0-12098 GCA_030021035.2 Notholithocarpus densiflorus
GGTTATCAAAAAATAAAAACTCCCCCCTTTTTAAATCCTCATCTTTCACTTAAAAAAAAAAAAAAAAAAAAAAAAAAATTCCAAAACGGGTTAGGTCGGTATCCCAAGATTCCCAACAAGGCGGGGAGACATAAGCCCAGCGTTAAAATCAGAAGTCCCCTCTTAAAATCCAACTAAAATTAACCTACAACTCACCCAATACATTATAAAAGCCCAAATAAGATTTAACTTAAATCATTTGAGACTCAAACCCTTCAGATCCTTAAAGCCCAGTCCACTCTAAATAAAAACTCCCAATATATTCAACACTAAGGGCCTTCACCTAATAACTACGACGTCAAACCCAAAAATCAAATAAGCAAAATCCTAGTACTACAAACTTTTTTACAATATTTTTTATAAACCACTGATGTGGTGAGTAGTTATTAGTAAGCTAAAAAGTTATGTTAGTTGTAGGCCTAGATCAAAATCAAGAAAAATTGCCTACATCAACAATTTGTAAAAAAGTTGTAAAATAGTTTGTGGCCGTGACATTACTCATCAAATAATGATTTATGGTTCATAAACTACCACATTTTCTTTCTTATTTTTTTTTAATAAACTTCAACTCTCTTTTTTTTCTCTCACATCCACCAATTTCTAACATTTTTAACTCGTAAATAGGACATACAAAGAAAGAAAGGTTTGGTAAATTTAAATTTATCACTTATCCTAGATATTTATGCTTATAAGAACTAGTCATCAATCAGTACGATGCACAATAAAATCAATGTCAGCTCAATAATAGAAGCATATGATGTGGTTGCTTAAGGCTCTGAGTAAAAAAAAAGCCCCCAAATTTTAACTAAAAGGGTTGTTTCTTTCTTTGTAATAGTATTAATTAAGTCCATATATTAGCCAATAAATAAAATAATATTTTTTATCAAATGAAAAATATGAAAAAGGATGGAGAAATGTTATGTCCACAATATTTTTCACAATACTTTTATAATAAATCCTAAATGACAAGTTGTTACAAGCTATTATTGATGGAAAAAAAATTAATTTCAACAGTGGGTTCAAATTTGAACTAATAACAATTTAGCACTTAAGATTTATTGTGAAAATATTGTGAATGTAGCACTTCTAAAGAGAGAGAGAGAGAGAGCAATACACAAAAAAATTCACAACATTTTCACAAGTTAAGTTGACAAACTTTTATTAGTTCTCATCTAAGTCTACTACTAATATCACTTTTTTACTTACCATTATTAATCTGTCATATCAACAGGTGTGAAAAGTTTTGTCAAATTCTTTGTCTATAGACTTTCTAAAAAAAAAAAAATCTACATACGTTAATTAGTTGTAATTTTGCATTTAAAACAAGATAATAGAGTTTAAATAATATTTAATTTTTTCTAAAAATTATATTTAAATATATAAAAGGTCTTAATTTTAATTTTCATCTTAGGCCCCCAAATGCATTAAGCTGCCCCTAAAGAAAATTCATCATAAAATACTTATAAATGATACTCATATATATAAATATATAAATATATAAAAGAGCAACGTATATTAAAAATAAATTTTGTTTAGGAAAGGCCAAATGAAATTTTTAATCAAAATTTGATTTTTGTTCCTCTCTCTATATATAGATATATTTGAATACAACAATGAGCTCTAATCAATTTGAAAATATATTCATATAAGCATAATTATAATGGGAAAATAATTTCAAAAACTTCACTTTTTTTTTTTTTTTTTCATCTTCCTCAAAACTGATGAAAGCTACTAGATTAATTCCCTATGGTTTTGAGCAACAATAGGAATAGTGAAGATGAAAGCCCTAAAATGTTGGTGAACTTGTGTTGTGTGACGACTTGGCCTAAGAACATGAGGATTATGTAGTGTTTTCCAAGTCACCATATTGTTCAACTATTTCTATTACACGAAGAGATTTTTTTTTTTCCTATTCCAAGATGCTCGCATGTGAGCATCATCCATTTAAAATCTTTTCCTTCTCTCACTCAAAAAACAAACACCTCCTCAGATAACTTCAGACAATTATAAGGTCCACAATTTTGAGTGGCATGTCGTAGTTTTCGGATGCATGAGAAAATAATTACCAATGACTATAGAAATATTTTTATTTTTAAATATTACATAATATTTAAAAAAAACCAAAGAAGTTACAAAGAAACGATTCTAAGTATATTCTTTCTAGGTTTAGTTCATTAAAGTTCAAGACAGTTTGTAAAAGAAGCAGCTCTAGAAAAGGAGTCCAAATCTCCTAGAAAAGCAATACAATGTTCGACTACCCTTTAATCAAGGGTTGATTGCCCCTTGATTGCTCAAAGTTTGACTACCACTCGATCAAGACCCCATTTGGTATGGAAAAAGACTTATTTTCTTGAAAGAAAAATAAAATAATAAATACAATACTTCCTAACTTTCAAATATAATATTTTCTCCCCTTTTCTGGTTGAAAAGTTTCCTCAAATTCTTATTATGACTTGAAAAGTTAATTGAATTTTCTTATTGAAGAGGGAAAAAATTAATTTGTGATGATGCCGTTAAAAATCACTAGTGAGCTACACAGTCTTCACACGCTCGAAAGAATACCTACACAATAAAAAGAGAAGACCTAACAGAGAGCATCGGTGTGGTGCCGGCCAAATACCCTCCAAAGGTCAAATTATAACTATTCTCACAACTCTAGAGTGCTAGAGAAGGCAAATTATGCGTACCTTTGTTGGTGAGGGTATTGGAGTTTTTATAGTAGTAGAGTGTTGATCTCTCCTTGTTGGATTAGAAGTCTTTTCCTTTTAGGAGCCCCTTTGGGGCGTATTTTACGGGATCCTTTCCTTATAGGGATCCCTAAACGTGGAGAGCAAGTTATTTCCTTATATATGCGATACGTGGGTAGCAAGCAACTCTTCATTAGGGTCGTTAGCTTACACTGCCCCTTCATCCTTAACGCCGTCAACTTCATGGAGGTGTCAGCCTTTGAGTGCCTTGTAAGGTGTTTCCAAACTTCCTCTTCGTCGATGAGCATCATACAAGCTGACGGATTCAAAAAGAGACCGTCACCCATGTCGTCGCCGTTAATCGTCGGCTTTCCTCACGCCTTCAGCATCACCTACATGTCGTCGCCATTAACCGACGGCTTTCCTCACGCCTTCAGCATCAACCATTTTTTCTTCCACATCAGTTGCCCTTTACTCCATAATCTCGTCATTCTTATACTGACGGGTTGTGGAGTTTTGTCAAATTACTTTTTTGGGTCCAAAGAAGCGGGGAGATCATTTGGGGGAATCCTTGAACCGCGATACATTTAATGCCCAAGACACGTGTCAAGCTTCCGTTGGCCCCGTTTCTGACGAGGCGTCGCTTCGTCTTCCGCGCGATTTTTCCTTCCTATATATATATGGCACACCTCCCTTATTTTCTCAATTTCATCTTTGCTGATTTCTGAGAGAGAGCCCATCGCCTTTGATTTTGTCAATTCATTTCTTACTTTCGTCATTTTATCCATCGTCAGTCTCAAGGCCTTTCTTCAGAAAGTTATCTTACCAGTAAGTTTCCATTCCCTTCTTTTTCGCATTATTTACTTGTAGTTGAATAATTCCTTAGTGAGGACGTCAACTTAGGTACTTAGATTGGATCCGTCACTTGTAGGTAGTCAGATGTCAAGTGACGCGTTGAGTGAGGAGTCGTCAGTCCGCGAAGGAGCGGGCTACGACGAGACCTTCGGTTCGGATGATGAGTCGAAGGATTTCTCACCTTCGTCAGAGAGAGAGTCGTTAGCCCAGTCCCCTGACGACGAGGATGAAGGTTACGCCGAGGGGAGTGAGGAAGTAAGAGTTGATAAAGTAGGGGAAGAGGGAAGTGAGGGTGACGGTGGTGATGATGTTGACGAGAAAGATGGTGACGGTGATGAAGTGGACGGTGACGAGGAGGATGATGGCGAGGAATCTTGTGAAGGGACCTCAGTAGGTCCTAGAGATAACCGTCCTTTCATTCTCCTTGCAGAGTGGGCCGTCAACAAGTTCTTACCTTTGATGAGTGACAAAGTTTTTAAGGAGTTACGTATCAGGTACCAAATCCCAGAGCATATCCCAATCCGCCTCCCTGGGGAGAACGAAAAGTGTTACTCAGGGAGGACAGCTGACGTCAGTATGTACGACGCCATGTTCGCTGCGGGGCTTAGGCTTTTGTTGACGGCATTGCACCGTCAACTAGTTGACTTTCTGGGTTTGTTTGTTAGCCAAATTGCTCCAAATGCCTGGAGGACTTTCATTGGTGCAGAAATATTATGGGGGAGTCTGAGTGGGGGAAACCGTCAGCTTACGTTAGACGAGTTCTTTTACTGCTACAGACCACACCATATCGCTTCTTCCAAAGGGACGTATCACTTTTCCGTCAGGGAAAAGGATTTAAAATTAGTGTCCGACATGCCAGATTCCAATCGAAACTGGAAAAGTAGGTATTTTTTTGTAGAAGGAACGGATTGGGTGTGCCGTCAGGAAGAATGGGCGACGATGCCCCGCGGTTACTTCGAAAATACGTGGGCTTTTGTCAGAGAGTCAGGTTGAACTCGTCAACTGCTCTTTTATCTTATTGTGTCGCTTCTAACACCGCCCATTTTTTCTTGATTTCAGCTAGTGCGCGTCCCCTTATATCTGACGAGCAAGAGGAGTTCATCCAACGGGTCCTCGAAATTCCCTCGGAACAGAGAAAGTGCAGGGACTTAATCAACCTTGACACTATCCATTTGTATTGCGGGGGTCCTGAGCCGACGCCAGAAGCTCGAAAATTAGGTGAATACTCTCGTCGCCGTAAGTATACCTTCCACATAACTTCAGTCTGATATTACCCGTCTGCTTTTCCTGACGCCCGTTTATCATCTTTGCAGAAATGGATATTGCTAAGCAGAGGATAAGGGCGGCGGCAGCCCGTATGAAAGAGGAGGCGAGACTGGTGAAGGAGACGGAGGGGGGAAGCTCGTCAGTCCCCAAGTTCGTCAGTAAGGTCTCAAAAAGAAAACCTGACGGAGATGACGACTGTCCGTCAAAGAAGACTGCCGTCACCCCCGTTGACGCCTCTCCGAAGGGGAAGTCGTCCCTTAAACCAAGTCATGGCGCGGGCAAAGGGATAATGACTTCCTCTGGTCCCGTCACTGAGGGTCCATGTTGTCTCCTGACACACAAGGGCTACGCCGTCGTGGAGGTGGGCTCCTTCATAAAGTCGACGGATATTGAGCCCTGTGATCTGGTAGAGACGGAGGACTTGGGGGCGTCAGCTCTTTTTGACATTACCAGGGTATGTTTGCTTTCTCAAGTTAAGTTGATTTTTCTCTTATTTGACTGACGCCTTGTGCCCCTTTTTTCCAGGCCTTGGTTCGTGTCAAGGCTCTTTAGGACCGTTGTATTGCCAAGGAGGGGGTCGTCAACCGTGTTAGGAAACATAACGCCACTCTGATGAACGAACAAGGGCAATACAAGGAAGCCATGCGTACATTAAATCTGGAGATGAAAAAGCTGAAGGGGAAATTGGCGAAGGCAGATTGTCAGAAGCAGAAGCTTCAAAAGGAGGTGACGGTCTTGCACGAGAAGGTGGGGACGGCCGGGGATGACGCCGTCTTGAAGTTTAAGACGTCACAATTGTTTATTGACTCTTGTGCCGACTACTACGGTACTGGGTTCGATGATTGTCTTAAACAGGTCGCGTCAGCTTTCCCGGAGTTGGACTTGTCGGAGATTTCATTGGATATGCCTGAGCCAATGACGCCTGCTAGGAACATCGTCACTGACGATGATGACGGTATCCCAAAGTCACAGATTCCTTCCAAGGCTGACAGTGGCGTCGTGCTAGCCCAGCCTGCTGTTACTCCTGCTCCTGTTTCCAAGACTCCTGTGGTTATTGTAAATGACAACATCCAATCCCAGAAAGACGGTGGAACCCTTGCTGAAGCTCCTAACGCGTGATTTTGTATATTCTGTTTACTTTAAGAATAAGGTTTAAGTGCCCTTTTGGCTTTAGGTTCTTGTTTGTAAACAATTTATTTTGTATGTTATTCCCGTTTATTTCTTCCTTTTATTTGCTGGTATGTTATTTGTTGGGGGTCGAGAATTACGTCGGCCTGTGATACCTGTCAACTTTTATGAGTTGCACCCTTATTTATAAAAAATTCGTCAGTTTTCAGAGTTTTATGGTCCCGATGAACATCACCTACAAACCCGTCGGTAGCGGATAATGACTTGTTTTTATGTTTTATTTGTGGATCCGTCAACTTTATGGCCTTGGTGGTCTTATGGATTTCACGAACCCATTAGTTTTTTATAGGGCTGTTGGCTTTTTAGCTTCGTGAACCTCACTTTTGTAGGACCGTCGGCTCTTTAGCCTCGTCCCTATTATAGGCAGTGAACTCGTTACTTTTAATAGGACCGTCGGCTTTATAACCTCGTCCATATTGTGAACTTGACGGTCTCTTTTTTATGAGTTCGTCAGCTTTATAGCCTCGTCCATGTTATGGACTTGGTGGACTTGTCTTTCTCATAAGTCTGTCAGTTTAATAGCCTCGTCCATGTTATGGACTTGGTGGACTTTCGTCAGCTTTATAGCCTCGTCCATGTTATGGACTTGGTTGACTTTCGTTAACTTTATAAGTCCGTCAGCTTTATAGCCTCATCCATGTTATGGACTTGGTGGACTTTCGTCAACTTTATAAGTCCGTCAGCTTAATAGCCTCGTCCATGTTATGAACTTGGTGGACTTTCGTCAGCTTTATAGCCTCGTCCATGCTATGGACTTGGTGGACTTTCGTCAACTTTATAAGTCCGTCAGCTTAATAGCCTCGTCCATGTTATGGACTTGTCAATAGACCCGTCTACTTTGGTGATAAATTCGTCCACTCTGGGGACTTAGCAGTAGATTCGCCTATTTAAGGAATAACTAATTTTGTTCCTATGACAAATATGTCGGCTATTTCTGAATAAACTCCTCTTATTTATTATGAATGCATAAGTAGAAAATTGTTCCGAAAAAGAATAAACTTCAGTCCTTTGGACTTAAAAAGTACTTGTAGGTAAAAGTAAACTAAGATTAAAAAGAAAATAGACTGGGAATGAGGAGTAGCGTTCTTTATGCTTTCTTCTATTGGTAGTACTTTCGCAAGTGCTCGGTGTTCCATGGATGTGGCAGCTTCTGTCCATCTAACGTCTTTAGATGGTAAGTGCCCTTCCTCTGCCATGCCGTGATTCGGTAGGGTCCTTCCCAGTTGGGACCGAGCTTTCCTTGGGTAGGGTCTCTTGCAGTGCCCATGACTTTCCTCAGAACGAGATCTCCAACCTGGAAGTCTCTATGTCGGACTCGGGAGTTGTAATGCTTAGCCATGCGGTCCTGGTATCGTACTAGCCTTTGTTCTGCCGTCGCCCTGACTTCATCTACTAAATCGAGTTGTAGTCGCATGGGCTCGTCGTTGTTGCTCTCGTCATGGTTATGCACCCTGTAACTTGTGAGTCCGACCTCAGCTGGGATGATTGCCTCGCTTCCGTAGGTTAGTCGGAATGGCGTCTCTCTTGTGGGCGTTCTTGCCGTGGTCCTGTATGCCCATAATATACTTGGTAACTCTTCAGGCCATATTCCCTTTGCCCACTCGAGCCGAGTCTTGATAATCATGAGCAAGGATCGGTTCGTGATTTCGACTTGTCCGTTAGCTTGAGGGTGGGCAGGGGAGGAGTAGTGGTTTCTTATCCCTAACTGCGAGCAGAAGTCCCGGAAGGAGTCGTTGTCAAATTGCTTTCCGTTATCTGAGACTAAGACCCTAGGGATGCCAAACCTGCAAACGATGCATCTCCAGATGAAACTCCGTATGTTCTTCTCTGTAATGGTGGCCAAGGCTTCAGCTTCCACCCATTTTGTAAAGTAGTCAATGCCCACAACCAAGAACTTCAGCTGTCGCACTGCTGTAGGGAATGGTCCCATGATGTTTAGTCCCCACTGAGCAAATGGCCACGGGGCCGTCATCGGGGTCAGTTCTTCGGTTGGTTGTCTAATAACATTACTGAACCTTTGGCACTTGTCGCAGGTCCTGACATAATCCTCGGCGTCTTTTTGCATGGTGGGCCAATAGTACCCTGCTCGCACTAGCTTGTGTACTAATGATCTTGACCCTGAATGATTTCCACAAATCCCCTCGTGTACCTCTTTCATGACGTAGTCCGCTTCTTCAGCACCTAAGCACCTTAGATATGGGCAGGAGAAGCCTCTTTTATACAAGACGTCTTTTATCAAGACGAACCTTGCTGCCCGAACCTTCAGCCTTCTCGTGGCCTCCTTCCCGTCTGGTAAGACGCCATCCTTCAAGTATGAAGCTATCGGTGTGGTCCAGTTATTTTCAAAACCTATCTCCTGCACGTCGTCGGAATCTATTAGTGGAGAAAGCTGAACAAAAGAGAGCACATTACCAGGGGTGATCATATGTTCTGCTGAAGCGGCTTTGGCAAGACGATCGGCTTGCTTATTCTCTTCTCTGGGGATTTGAATGATTTTGGCCTTTAGGTCGTCTACTCTTCTTCTTACTTGATCCATGTATTTCTTCATCCTTTCGCCCTTGCACTCGTAGTCTCCATTCACTTGGTTAGTAACGACCTGAGAGTTGCAGTAAATGACTACGTTCGCGGCCCCCGCAGCTTTGGCGAGGTCAAGGCTTGCTACTAGTGCTTCGTACTCCGCTTCATTGTTGGTGGTTGGGAAGTCGAGACGGATCATACATTCAATTGTGTCTCCTTCGGGTGATAGTAGAACGACGCCAGCCCCCCTGGCCTGCCTGTTGGATGATCCGTCTGTATGTATGTTCCCTGAGGGGACTCCTCTGCCCCCTTGTCCTCGTCATGGGTGAATTCTGTTATAAAGTCCGCGACGATCTGTCCTTTGATGGCAGTTCGCGGGCGGTACTAGATATCAAACTCGCTTAACTCTATGGCCCATAGCGCTAATCGACCGGCAGCTTCAGGGTTACTCATCGCCCGCCGTAGGGGCTTGTCCATCAGGACGATTACTGTGTGGGCTTGAAAGTATGGTTTGAGCTTGCGGTACGTCGCACCCGCATTTTTCAAGCCGAAGGGCATCACTTTATAGCAGAATAGGCCTTGACTAGTTACGAATGAAGTTTTCTCCTGATCGGCTTCGTGCATTCGGATTTGGTTGTAACCCAAGAAGGCGTCCATAAAACTTAGCAACTGATGCCTGACTGTAGAGTCTACTAGTACATCGACCCGTGGGAGAGGGTAGCTGTCCTTGGGGCATGCTTTGTTAAGGTCGGTGAAGTCCACGCACATCCTCCACTTCTCGCTAGCTTTCTTGACCATCACTACGTTCGCCAGCCAGTCGGGTAGTAAACCTCCCTGATGAAGCTTGCTTCTTGCAGTTTGCGGACCTCTTCCGCTACGGCTTGGTCTCGCTCTGGGGCGAACACTCGCTTCTTTTGTCGGATGGGAGGGAAAGAGGGTGACACATTTAGCCTATGTACCATGACTGAAGGATCTATCCCGGGCATGTCCTCATGACTCCAGGCAAATACGTCTCGATTGCTTCTGAGAAAAGTCGTGAGTGCTTGGCGGACTGTGGGACTGGCGAGGGTTCCAATCTTGGTTGTCCGTTCATGGTTCGAGTCATCAAGGAACACTTCTTCAAGTTTTTCCACTGGCTCTGTTGTCACTCGGTGTTCTTCTATGCTCATGGCTTAAAGGTGGTCATCCATTTCCATCATGGCCACATAGCATTCGCGCGCGGCCACTTGATTTCCCCGTAACTCTCCCATGCCGTAGTTGGTAGGAAACTTAATCATTAGGTGGTAGGTTGAGGTTACAACCTTCCACGAATTGAGGGTGGGTCGTCCGAGAATAGCATTGTAGGCGGACGAGTAGTCGACCACAAGGAATGTGACGACCTTGTTAATCTGCTAAGGGTAATCGCCTACCATGACAGATATTGTGACCGCGCCTAGGGGGAATACCCTTGTTCCTCCAAAACCGGCGAGAGGGGCGTTTGTCGGAATTAATCGTTCTCTGTCAATTCCCATTTGCTGGAACGCTGGGTAGTATAAGATATCTGCCGAGCTGCCATTGTCAACCAACACCCAGTTCATGTTGTAGTCTCCTACTCGTATGCTGACGACGAGCGCATCGTCGTGCGGATGGTGAAGACGTCGGGCGTCTTCTTCCGAGAACCTGATAATGGGGCCTTCTCTCCGAGCTACCTTCGGTACGGAGCCCGTCAACTGAACATTTTGGACCATCCTAAGGTAAGTTTTGCTAGCCTTTTTTGACAAGCCAGTGGTTGCTGTTCCTCCTACGATCATCCTTATGTCCCATGTGGGGGGTCTTGGACGTTCATTATCCCGTCGGGGGTGTTGCTCCTGGGGGTGTAGGTCTGCTCTCTCCTTCCTGACGAACTTCTGCAATTTCCCTTGCTTGATAAGGGCCTCGATCTGCTGTTTTAAGTCGTAACAATCGGCCGTGTCATGACCGTGGTCACGGTGGAAGCGGCAATATTTGTCCCTCGATCGCCTGTTAGGATCTCCCTTCAGCTTTCCAGGGTAGGTCAAGGCCTCCTCATCCTTGATTTGCATCAGGACTTGGTCTATCGGGGCGGTTAGTGGAGTGAAGCTTGTGAACCTTCCTCCCGGGGGCTTAGAGCGCCTTTCATCCCTTCGGTTTCCTGTCCTTGCCTTCTTGCGCCCTTGGTCTTGCCGTGTGTCTTCCTGCCTCTCCCTTTTCTTGGGCTTTTCTTCTCGGGCTAGCAGCGCGTCTTTAGCATTCATGTACTTGGTGGCCCTGTAAAGTACTTCTGACATGGTCTTCGGGTCGTTTTTGTATATGGAGAACAAAAACTTACCCTTCCGCTGCCCATTCGTGAAGGCCGCCACAAGTATCTTATCGTCGGCTTCGTCGATCGAAAGTGCTTCCTTATTGAAACGGGATATGTAGGATCTCAGCGTTTCGTCCTCTCGATGCTTGATGCTCATCAAGCAAGCCGTAGACTTTTTATACCTATGTCCCCCAATGAAGTGCGCAGTAAATTGAGCGCTTAGCTCCTTGAAAGTGCTGATAGAGTTGGGCATTAACCGGCTGAACCAAATTCTTGCTGCACCCTTCAGCGTTGTGGGGAAGGCCCTACACATGATTTCATACGCCACTCCTTGAAGGTGCATCAAGGTCTTGAAGGTCTCCAAGTGATCTAGAGGATCCTTGACTCCGTCGTAACTGTCGATCTGTGGCATACGAAATTTATGTGGCAGAGGGAAGGAGTTGACGGCCGTAGTGAATGGCGAGTCGGTATGATTGACTAGATCGTCAAGATCGCTGAACACCCGTCCCTTGAGGGCGTTCATCATAACCTCTATTTGCTCCTTCATCGCCTGCATCTCGGCGGCGATATATGGAGGGGTTGCATCCGTGAGGGATGGCATGCTCAAATTTTGTCGCTCAGGTCTACTCGGAACGTTACTGCTTTCTGGCCCTTCTCGCTCCCTTCTATCGGCACTGGTGCCTTCTTGGTCTTGCTCTTGGGTGCCCTGACCTGCGTTTTTCTGGCGTAACTACTCCTCCAGATCGTGGTTCTCCTTAGTGAGATGTTCCACGGCTGTGGCCAAGGTCTGAACCTGCCTCTCGAGGGCCGTTGTGCGAGCTTCGTCTCCCTGTATGTTGTTCGTGGTCGCCATCGAGCGAGTCAGTACCATGCAACTCTTTTGTCCGGGAAGCGTTTGCTATGGCTTTTGAATCAAAAAACAAATTCGTCAAAACCGATCCTTTTCCCACAGACGGCGCCAACTGATGATGCTGTTAAAAATCACCAGTGAGCTACACAGTCTTCACACGCTCGAAAGAATACCTACACAATAAAAAGAGAAGACCTAACAGAGAGCATCGGTGTGGTGCCGGCCAAATACCCTCCGAAGGTCAAATTAGAACTATTCTCACAACTCTAGAGTGCTAGAGAGGGCAAATTATGCGTACCTTGGTTGGTGAGGGTATTGGAGTTTTTATAGTAGTAGAGTGTTGACCTCTCCTTGTTGGATTAGAAGTCTTTTCCTTTTAGGAGCCCCTTTGGGGCGT
>JARYZH020003143.1:0-12094 GCA_030021035.2 Notholithocarpus densiflorus
ATTGCAAAACAATGGGTTTTGAACAAAGATTGTAGCTTTTTGCTCACGTGGGTTGAAAGTTTTGATATTTTCAACATCACAAAGAATAAATAGCTAAGAGTGTTCAGAAACTAACCCAAAATTCAGAGATTAGGAGTATCTATGAAGCAAAAAGGCGAAATGGCAATGACCCTTCTTCCGATTTGGTCTGAATTTCAGTTTCAGTGAAATGAGTGATGAATCATGAAACTCTAAGAAAAAGTAGTAACGTGTACCTGGAGAGAAGTGGTGAGAAAACCATGGATGAACAACAGAGAAATCAGAGTTGTGACCTCTCTATTGGCTGAGCCATGCTTGTCAGTCATTATAGAACTAGATGCAAAAACTATTGTTGATGCCCTTTATCTCCAAGCCAAATCTAATACTGTAGTGTCTTCTATTATGGAGGATTGCAGACACTTGGTTACTCAGATTCCCCAAACAAGCATAAGACATGTCTTCAGGGAAGCCAACAGGAGTGCAGACCGGCTAGCCAACTTAGGTCTTAATTTAGATTCTGATTTTATTTTGTTTTCCAGTCCGCCTGTGGACTTATTTTCTTGTTTGGAGGCAGATAGCCGTGGATTGTTTTGCAACAGCTCTTGCTTTGAACCTGATTTTGATTTCTAGTTCTTAATGAAATTCCCTTTTTACCCAAAAAAAATAAAAAACTAGTAGAAATTCAAAGCTATGGTTTTATTTATTTATTTATGCTCTGAACTAGAGCTTTGGAGTTAGGGATGATACTGGGCCTAAAATTTCAATGGGAGGCCCAAGGCCTTACCCGAGGGGATGAAGTAACGGGCCTCACATTCATATATTTGAAGTTTGAACTTTGAAGTGGCTTTGCAGCAAGTGTACTTATTTTGATTTTTAATATTTTTATATTAAAACAAAAATTTTAAAATTAACAATAGTGAAATATATCTCTTATTTTTAGTTATGGAAATTGGAGTTTATATAATTGTTAGAAATACTATTAGTCTATTACTAAAGAGAAAATGATAATTTAAGTCTATATATTTCTCTCTAATTGTTTTAGCATTAACATTTTCTGAAAAAATAGTTCATTTTCTAGAGATCATTTTAAAAAAAAACTATCTAATTTTTCGGTGTTTGGTAACAATCTTGAAAAGGAGTTTGAGAACGTTTTCTAGTGTTTGGTATGCACAAATTTTTATAACATTTCTTGTATAATTTAAAACATGTATAACATGTGTATTATGTAAACTCACTGTGGTGGGCCTTTTGTAATACTGGGCTAGGCTGCCTCCTGCTGTACTAGGCCCAAGTTTTCTAGATAAGCGAGTGGGGACCGGTCCAATTGCGACCCACCTTGGTCCAACTTGTGCACAAACTACGCCCCGTTTGCCAGACTTTGATCACATGCCCATGGCAAGCAAAGCCGCTACAGGGAAGTTATGACAGACAGATATAATAAAGATAACACAAGAAATACTAGACAAAATGAATAAAAGGGAGCGACAAGAAACACCCCGTACACAAAAAAGTAAAGAAATAAATGGGGAATAATGATAATAGGCTTGTTGGATCAAAGAGGGGAAAATCAGTCTGCTAGGCCAAGTAATGCTACGGAGTTGAAACCAAGAAGGGAAACCACTTCCTCAATGCGAATAATCTCCTAGGAAAAGAAATTAATTGCTTTGAGGGAATGGGCCTGAATGGTTTATGTCCAATGAGGATCCTTTGTCTTTGATAGAGAACAGGGCTTTAAAGGGAGAGAGGGGATCAACCTATTGGTGCATGCCTGCCATTCTATCTCTCTCTGTTTTCTTTCGTTGTTTCTAATTTTTCTTTTCTTCTTTCCTTTTCTTAGTATTTGTTTCCGTGTTGTGATTTTCTCCTAGAGGTTACTATTACCCTTTCCTCATCCTGCTGTGCACGGCAAGGGCCCTTTTTATAATGCCTGCCATGACTAATTTTTACTATTTTAGCCTTTAACTACCTTTGTCTGATATGGGTGTCCTTGCCGACCACTACTAGTTTGTCAGTCACCCAGCCATCACCACTTACCTATGTTGGCTGTGCCACCAGACAAAGAAAACTATTTTGTTTGTTTGTTTGTCGTGGCACTCTTATTTGCTACGGTGTGGGTGCTCTCTCTCTCTTCCTATCCCTCATGGCATGTACCTAGTGGTTCCAACTCATCCTTGCTTCTTTTAGGCGGTATGTCATCCCAGCAGGACATTTCCCCTAAAAGAGCTTGAGCAGGAACCCCAGAATAGGTTTTCCCTTCTCTCCACTGCTAAATCATGCCCTCTTACCTCTGACCCATGACCTCACCACGTCCTGTATTGGCTGGGTATAGGCTGGTGATATTTGAGCCTTGCGCGTGCTTCACTTTTATGTATGTCCAAAATCTGTCTGCTGCTCATGCATTCGCCGTGGTTTGGAGGCTCGTCTGCATAGTCTGCCGTTCATCCTTGACTTCTTATGGCGTGAGCTGTTTTCTGACGTCTCATTCTTTGATGGCTTGCTCCCCTTAAGGGTCGGGCCTTGTTTGATTGTGGGTTTTTCCTTCTTTAGCCCACTCTTTTGTTCCTTCCTGCAATCTTGCTGCCATTTCCTGCTGTGATGTTATTTGACCCTAGCTTGCTGGGCTTCTTTGGGCTTGCTGCTTGTTCTTTTCTCAATGACTTAGTATGGTCATTGGGCTTCTTATTACATTACTTGTGGGCTCCTGTGTCCAATTTATTTCTTCTTGGGCATCCTTGGCCCATTTACTTTCCTTGGGCTTTTTTGGCCCTTTTCCTAACTCTGCATTCCCATGGGCTTTTACTAACTCTTTTGGGCTTCCCTGACCCAATTACCTTATCCCTCATCCTTGGGGCTCATGGACTTGCCATCAACCCCTTACTTTCTTTGCTTGCATTACTTCGGGCTTATTGTGGCCCATTCTCACTTTTTTACATCACATACTGCACATAGGTTTGCCACTTCTCTCTCTCCGAGCTCCTTTAGGCCCATTTGCTTTCTCAATGCCTATTTGTTTATTTCATGGGCCTACGATCCATTATTCCTGCCGCTTAGGCTTAATGGTTTTTCTATCCACTTACTAACTCTTTTCTGCCCATATTGCTGGGCTTCTTCTTTCTATTGGGCTTCCCAAAATGATCATCAACACTCACCTAATGTAATTAATATTAAAAAAAACCAAGAATGAATTTGGTTTCAAACTAAACTTTTGACAACAGATACAATTAAAATTAGTTGTTCAATTTCATGATCTCAAACACCCCAACTTGCTCATATATATGAACAGTAACATAAATAATATATATAATCAACAATACTTCTCATAATTCAAAATAGCCATAAGCTCTATTTTGAATAGTTCAAAATGCCACAGGCCAAATAGTTTAACCGGGAAAATGATCCAGTACAAATAGTTTGATAAATACCAAAATGCCAAATTGTTATAGAACTGTTGACTGATCTGTGAGGGGGGGGGGGGAAACCTTATCAGAGAACAGTGTTATAAAGGGGAAGAGAAGCAGGGAGAAAAAAGAGAAGAGAGATAGATAGAGAGAGAAATCTGTGGGTAGAGAAGAGATCATAGGGGGTGGCAGTAAGGGTGTGAGAAGAGAGAAAAAAATAAAGGAAAGAGAAGAAGTGAGAGGGCTTATTGTGAGAAAGACTAAAGACACGAAAGAAAATATAGTTTCCCAGACCAGAAGAATATAATTTATAATAGAGAGAGATTGTTTTCCATTTTTTTTTTTGGAAAACAACTTATAGAAAATAAGCCTTATTTTTTTTAGGGTTTTCTGTTGACTAAAAATATTTTTGCATTGACCATTTTTTTTTTTATGTTACCAAACATGGGAAAATGTAGAATACTATATTTAGAGAAGGTTTTCCAACAAAACAAATAGAGAATTAAGAGAAAATGATAATTTAGGAGAGAAAGTGAGAGAGAAAACTAGTGAGGCTCGAGTGTTTTCTCTCTGTGCTCATCAAAATATAATCTCCCCAAAATGGGAAGAAAATGTGGGACTTCCTTTTTGGATAAAATTGTCCCTGCGCATCGGTATTATTTTTTTCTTTCTTCTATTTCTTCAAAATTGTCCCCAGTGCAACCTAACCTTATATGGCTTTTGTCTCTTTCATTTTAGACAAAATTGTCCCTTGTGAAACAGTCTTTTTTCTTTTCTTTTTTTTCTCTCTTTTTTGTGTTCATCTTTTTTTTTTTTTCCTTTTTTTTAAATATCTATTTAGGGTTTTTTTTTTTATAATCATCCTTTTACTTTCCCTCATTTGTTTTGGTTTCTTATACCTTTTAAATAAATGAAGTGCCATCCATACACAAATTTTAAATTAAAAAATAATGTTTTTTTTAATCTAATAGGGGTATATGAGTAAATTTATATAAACTCTATTTTCTACTCTCTCATTTTTCTTCTCAACCAAGCAAAAAAGTTTTGCATCCTCCACTTTTCTATCTCCAACCAAACACAAATAAGTGAAACTAAATTTTTTTTTATTCTATCACTTTTCTATCTCTTCAATCAAAAGGACCCGAAGACCCCAAACACTTTGTGCTAGGGGAGGGATTTTTATTTTTTGCTTCCACATACAATAGAGAGGAGAAAAGATAGATATCCCTCCTTCCAAGTTGAGGGTTCCCTTAACTCCATGGCATGATTAGCCAAAGCATAGGTTAATTTATTACACTTTTTAGAAACTGTCCTATAGAATATATGTCCTACCTCTGTCCTAACATATCCAAAATCTCTTTCAAGCATGGTTCCTGCAAGTGAATTAATGCCAGCAACTGTGAATTGGCAAACTACGTAGTCAAATCCCTGATCCCTAGTTCGTGACAGAAGTGTAAGGCTCTCTACACAGTGTGATAGCCACAGCCATCCACAATGGGTCTACTTGGCAAGGAATTAATTCAGTATGGACTATAATAAGAGAATCATGACTATCTCTAACAATAATGCCCAAAATTGCATAATTGGTGACTTTGAAAAAGGTCAATGCCATATCCACTTTTTTTTTTTTTTGGTAAGGTGCCATATCCACTTTGAGATGAGGAGAAACAGGTGGCTACCATTGCCATGGTTTAGGAGCTACAGTTGTTGGCTCACATTGCGAAACCTAAATACTTAATGGTCCTAAATTGAAATTTTCTTATAAAAAAAATCCAAATTGCATAGAAAAGTTCTTAATGTTCAGCAATTGAAAAAAAAGGGCATGATTCACAACTGCAAATTAGCAAAAGTTAGAGCAGTAGAAGATTATGCTTCACCTAGTTTGGACTTTTGAGAAAAATGAATGGCCCATTGTTTGGGTATAATATAGGATAGACCTAAATTATTTTTAGAAGGTAAGGGTCTGTTTGGATACTGCTTATTGCTGAAAACTGAAAACTTATTGCTGAAAACACTGTAGCAAAATAATTTTTAAATGTGTGAATAGTGCCGTGGAACCCAGTTTTAACTTAACATTTGCTGAAATTCGTACTTGCGGGTCCCATGAACAGTGCACGGGACTCAGCCAAAAAAACGCAGACGTGCAAAACGCTAGGTCTACCACTATCCAAACTCACACTAAGTCAATTTTATTCAGTAATCAAATCAAACATGCTTATATGGTAAAAATCTGATGGAAGGTCCTCCATCCATACAATTAAATCAAGAACTAGTTCATGGGCCACAACATCGCCTTAACGTTTAACATGTCTATTGCGATGCCAACCCATTGTTGTTGCAAACTGTTGTTTCTTGGATAACATTTCCATAGCTAATTTGGTTAGGCTATGGTTTGGATAGAACTTTGATGATAACAGCCGAGTCACCTTCGAAGTTAGAACACCACTCTATATTTTTTTGCCATGACCTCTCCCTTATCATTCCATATTACTAATACTACCCCCAAACAAAAATAGAGGATAGCATACGTAAAAATTTTACCAAGCTTTTAATCTCTACTGATTCCGATTTCAGTCAGGCATTTTGTCAAACACTTAGGTGATGGGGTTTGGCTTGTCTTCACAAAGGACAAATGAAAGCTTCGAATGAAGACAGAGAAGACTGGAGGCAGGGGAAAGTGTAGAGAGAGAGAGAGAGAGAGAGAGAGAGAGCAAGGATTCGATTAACTGATAGAGAGGAGAAGAAATTATCGATGCATTTAGTACATAGTGGCGAAATGAGTTTTTTACTTTGTTTTGTTTTTAATAACTTTGTGACTGTATAGAATTAATAAGCAAACACGGTTTTGCATCTGGGTGGTTTTGCTTAAATTTGAAAGACTAATTGCATATGCAAAAAATATAGAATTTTGTGACTGTATGTTATTCACTCTTGAGTTTTTAAATTCTTGTAATAGGAGAGAATTGCATTGTGGAAAACAAATTAAGCTTTCTAGGATGGAGAATTCTTGGAAATTGTCTTGTCAAATCAATATGAACCAAGTAGACTGCAATGTTTTTATGAACTTATTTTAATTAAGAGGAACAAATGTTACTTTGATATAGTTTAAAAGCACTTAGAATTGGTTCCCAATAGATGTACATGAAATCGTGAACGAACATTACTTGGTTGACAAGCAGATGAGGGCCAAAATGGCACAATAGCACTATTTACCGAAATATATATTAATCTACCACTGTTTCGGAAATATGTAGGGATCTACTACTTTTTGGTTACTCGAGTTTGAGGAACTTGAGTTTTCCACAGTACTCAAGTTCCATGGAAAAATTTTGAAAATTTTTTATGGTATTCGAGTTCCATAAAAATTTTCTGGCAAATTTTGAAAGCTATTTTTTTAAAGAACTCGAGTTACACAGCAAACTTGAGTTTCACAAACTCGAGTTTCAAAAAGGTGGTAGCTTGCTAAATATTTTATAAACAGTGATATATTACAAAATATTTTGCAAAAGGGTGGTATTTGGCCATTTTGGCCAACTAATGAGTCAGAAAGAGTGGCTAGTTACAGTGAAAAAGAACATGAAAGTGTGTCCACAAAAAAAAAAAAAAAAAAAAAAAGGGAAGAGAATGAAATACTGGTGCTGTCAAGAATTCACAGGGGATGATTGGGACAAAATTATTGAGTGGGTAGATAAGCATTGGAAAGGTAAATCCTTGAAGTGTGTATGCAGCAAATTGGAATTTAGTGAAGCTATTTAATTTTTATCACATCTAGGGTCATACTCATAGGAATGCAATCATTTTCCAAGGGCTGATTAATTCTGAAGAACACATTGTGAGTTTCATTAGAAAACAAGTCAAGATTTGTTTAGAGAGGGGCCAACCATTTGCTAGATCCAACACTAACTTAGAGCTTTGCTGTAGATGGGGATTTGCAAATTCTGCCCTTAAGTCATAGTAGTTCAAAGGCTGGTTGGGTCTCATTGTGGTTGTAATGCTTAACATATACTTGAATAATTGAGTCATTTGATGTGCTGTTATAGTCTGATGTTTATTGTAATTCCAATTAGTTAGGGGCTTTGGGAGCTTATTGTCTGACTCGACCCCAATACTAGAGGTATGTTGTTCAAATGAAATTGTCACATTTATAAAAAATTTGAAATTTGAAATGGTGAATATTTGGGGTTGAGTCTTATTATACTTTCATATCTTGAAAGGATATATATATATATATATATATATATAATTATATCTATGGGTGATCAAGATTATGGTTGTTAACATAAGCAATTCCAACCATAGACATATGACCCATTTTATTAATGATTTCTTGTTCAGACAAGCCATCAATATTCCATTCATAGATCTTATCAGCAGAAACAGAAAACTGAGTTTGAAAAGGTCTTTCTTCAAACTGCATATCAGGGGGAGTAGGTTTTGAATACCAATTTTTTGTAAGAAACATAGGTTTGGAATTTCCAACAAATCTTTTGATCTCTGGTAAATCATCATCAAAAATCTTTTTGGCAGAAACAGAAGATACAGTATCAGAATCTGTACTGTCATCAGAAACAATCTCTTTTTCATTTCTTGAATTAGTGCAGGCTGTACTTCGAGAAGTACCCTCAGTTTTAATTTTTAAATCAGAAAGCATTTTTTCAACAATTTCAAGAGTTTTAGATTGGGAGGTTTTGAATTTGAAATTTTTGTCATGACTGGGTAAATTAATCAAAGGTTCATCAACCTTGACAGAAGCATGTTTTTCATAAACAGATTTTTCAACAGAAGTTTTGTCAACAATTTTTTCTTCAATACGGTCAAGTTGTTGACCAATAATATGCAAAGACTCATTAGTAAAATTATTTTGTTCAATAAGACTAACAATGGGAGTTTTATCATCAGCAATTTTGAAAGGAGAGGCCTTCACTTCCTCTTTTGTCACTTCATCTTTCTTAGTAGTTATCAAAATTGGCTCAAGAGGAGGATGACTAGACCTAACAATGGTTTTATCGGTTTTAACAAAATTTGACTTTTTTATCACATTTAAATGTTGTTTTGAAACCTCATCTTTTGAAACATAATGGTGTTCAAGAAAATCAAAAAACAAAATATGTTTTTTGATTTTCTTGAACACCATTATGTTTTTCAGAAACAGATTATTCAACAGAAGTTTTGTCAACAATTTTTTCTTCAATATGGTCAAGCTGTTGACCAATAATATGCAAAGACTCATTAGTAAAATTGTTTTGTTCAATAAGACTAACAATGGGAGTTTTATCATTAGCAATTTTGAAAGAAGAGGCCTTCACTTCCTCTTTTGTCACTTCATCTTTCTTAGTAGTTATCAAAATTGGCTCAAGAGGAGGATGACTAGACCTAATAATGGTTTTATCAGTTTTAACAAAATTTGACTTTTTTATCACATTTAAATGTTGTTTTGAAACATAATGGTGTTCAAGAAAATCAAAAAACAAAATATGTTTTTTCCATTGATTCATCTTTTCTAACCATTTTCTCTTAACACGGTCTTTTTCAGACCGAGCAAATTTATTTTGGAAATATTTTCTTTTAGGTCTGTTTTTTGAAAGCATAAATTCTTTGTACAAAGAATCACAATCAATTTAAAATCATCATTTAAAATAGTCAAAACTCTTAACTGATTTTGGTAAACAGGAGGATTTTCAATAGGAGGAAAATCAGAATCAGATGGAGCAACAGATGCAGAGTCTTCTTCATCTTCATTAGCAGTTCTGCTATATGGAGAGGAAGCTTCAGGTTTGGTGGAATAGTAAACAGAGCTAATTTGAGATTTATCACTTGAAACACCTTTTAACTTTAAATCAGTGGGTTTTTCAAGACTTTTTTGCAAAAAAATTATTGAGATCTTGATCTCTTTTTGAAATATTTTCAAATCCAGCAAAGGAATGCCTTCCTTTGTTGATCCTTAGAGGTTGATTATTTTGAAAACTTATTTTAATAGTACCATCAAAATATTGTTGAATATGAGTAAGATCAAGCTCATCAAAAACAGGTTTAGCAATAGGAGATTCTTGTTCCAACAACCATTCAGTGGGAAGCTTAATGTCTTGCCATTGAATCATTTTTGGAACTTGAACTTTAGCATCAGGAGTTGAATATTGAATTAACATAGTTTTACCAGAAGGTTCTCTGGGATTTATAGCACCAGGATTTAATTGAGTACCCAACAATCTATAATAAATGCGGTAGATCAAAGCAAAAGGCTTACTACCTTCCTCCATGATATAGCCAGATGAAGCAATATTTAAAGTTAAAGCTTTAACAATATTAGGATCATCCAAAACAAGAGTAAGATCAAGATAATAGTTGAAATAAACAGGACCATCATACAAAGAAGCAGTGATCATACCAAGAATGCTGTCTTTAAAGTTTTTAAATCTAGCATCTCGTAAACACATGAGAACAGAAGCATTAATACCCTTTCGGGTGAGTGGTTTAATAGCAACTTGAACCATACCAATGTGCAAATAACTGAGTTTTTTAGTAATGAACTCATTAATATTTCTTTTAGAAAACAAGCAGCATTTTTCATGCATTCTAGAAATAGAAAATGTTTGTTCAACAATTCTCACTTTATAAATGGGATAGAAAGTAGATTCAACAAAACTAGTCTTATAAACAGTTTTAGTATCAACTTTAGGAATATTCCATTTCCGGAAACCAAGGATCTCATGTTCTT
Organism: Notholithocarpus densiflorus; assembly: GCA_030021035.2. Taxonomy (NCBI): domain Eukaryota; kingdom Viridiplantae; phylum Streptophyta; class Magnoliopsida; order Fagales; family Fagaceae; genus Notholithocarpus; species Notholithocarpus densiflorus. The sequence continues at coordinate 10,132 of JARYZH020003143.1, forward strand.
CAACAGTGTGATCTTCTTCATTTATGATAACAGGAGGACAACCAGTCCTGGAGCTGATAGAGGAGTTGGATCTCCACAACTTATCCATACTATCCTAGATTCAACACTCAATTATCATGTTTTTCTCACAACCGTTGCATTTCGTAACACATACCCTAACCAACCCTATACCTTATATATATATATATATATATATATATTTTTTTTTTAATTTTATCTTCGAGATGGTTTGCATAAAAAGAGTATTACAAGAGTGAAAATATGAAGGAAAAAAAAGAGGTAATTAATAGACTTTAAAATATGTACATCCTATTGCAACATTTAGGGGTGTGCAAAAAACCGACGAACCGAAAAAATCGCTTCAAACCGACCGAACCGATGCAAAAATTTCGATTCGGTTTGGTTTCGGTTTTATTATATTATAAACCGAAAATTTCGATTCAGTTTTCGGTGGCAAATTTTAATACACCAAACCGAACCGAAATATATTAAATAATAATTTGTACAAATTATTTCAACAAAGTTCCTGGTATCCTAATGGCAAGGACACGCGCTTGTCTCCAGTCAGCCCAGGTTCGACCCTTAGTAATAGCCTTTTTATTTTTCCTCTCCTTATTACCAAAATTACGTCGTTTTAGGGTTTGTTTTATAACCCTATTAATCCTATTTTCAGCATTTGTCTCTCACTTCAAGTCTTCAACAGCAGCTGTTCTCTTCTCCCCTTTCCCTTTCCAGTCATTCTCTTCCTCCCCATCTCTCTCTTTCTGTCATAGTGTCATGCCTTCGTTTCTCTCTCTCTATCACACTACTTCAGTACACTTCTTCGTCGGTACGCTGCTTTGCCGTTCTTTCTTTTCTTTTTTCTTTTTTTGGTTTTGTGTTTGCTACTTTGCTTGGTGCTTGGTGTTTGGGTGGTGAGAAAACGTGGGAAAGTAAAGGGATTTTCTAGGTTTGTGAATTTTTTCTGGGTTTGTTAATATTTTTTGGGTTTGTTAATTTTTTTTCTTTGATTGATTTCTTAGAAAATAAATGATAAGGAAACCGAAAAAACCCACTGAAACCGACCGAAACCGAAATCCAACCGAAATCGATTGATTTCCAATTACTTCGGTCGGTTTCAGTTGAGAATTTCACAAATCGAAAATTTCGGTTTCGGTTGGCCAACACTTAGAAAACCGACTGAAACCGAACCGACACACCCCTAGCAACATTGATTAGTTTTTGTGTCAACCAATTTCTATCAATCTTCAAATAGTGGTAAAGAAAAAAAGAAAGAAAGAAGTAATGATATTGAGGTTCCATAATAATTATAACATTAATATTTCAAAATTTAACAATTACAAAACACTAAAAGATACATTAATACTTAAAGTAGCATACTAACAAATGGAAAAGATTTGGTTCCTAACATGTTTAGTGCCAAACTCTGTCCTTAACAAAAACCTTATGAAGTAACTTACACGTGAAAAAAATTTAAAATAACACAACATCATTTATACCCTTAAATTAATAAAAACTATGGAATAGACCCTCTCTATTTTGAGACAAATGAAAATGGTCCTTTTTCCATTTGACATACTACATGATGTCTTGGTAACACTTTTTATTTAGTTGTCATACGATGGAAGCCATGAATGTGGCTAGGACTCCTGTTTTCAATCCATTAGTTCAGACATTCCATGTCAAGCCATAACTAGCTAGCTTTTGCTCAGTTATTTGATCAATTCGTGTTGCCATTGCAGGTGTAAGATGATTTTTCCAATCTCCAATGTTACCTTTCCTAAAATATATATTGTTTTTTAGCTCGAACGTGTTGATTTCATCTTTCTTAATTCCAACCTCCAATGTCATCGCTCCATTTTTATTCACCTCTAAATTGGACATGTTTTCAAAACTGCATAAATCTATAATCTTTCGTACCATACCTTTATCTTCTTCTTCCAAAGAGAAAGGATAACCAATA